>OY757053.1:0-7500 GCA_963582015.1 Xanthorhoe designata
AACCTAACCTAACCTAACCTAACCTAACCTAACCTAACCTAACCTAACCTAACCTAACCTAACCTAACCTAACCTAACCTAACCTAACCTAACCTAACCTAACCTAACCTAACCTAACCTAACCTAACCTAACCTAACCTAACCTAACCTAACCTAACCTAACCTAACCTAACCTAACCTAACCTAACCTAACCTAACCTAACCTAACCTAACCTAACCTAACCTAACCTAACCTAACCTAACCTAACCTAACCTAACCTAACCTAACCTAACCTAACCTAACCTAACCTAACCTAACCTAACCTAACCTAACCTAACCTAACCTAACCTAACCTAACCTAACCTAACCTAACCTAACCTAACCTAACCTAACCTAACCTAACCTAACCTAACCTAACCTAACCTAACCTAACCTAACCTAACCTAACCTAACCTAACCTAACCTAACCTAACCTAACCTAACCTAACCTAACCTAACCTAACCTAACCTAACCTAACCTAACCTAACCTAACCTAACCTAACCTAACCTAACCTAACCTAACCTAACCTAACCTAACCTAACCTAACCTAACCTAACCTAACCTAACCTAACCTAACCTAACCTAACCTAACCTAACCTAACCTAACCTAACCTAACCTAACCTAACCTAACCTAACCTAACCTAACCTAACCTAACCTAACCTAACCTAACCTAACCTAACCTAACCTAACCTAACCTAACCTAACCTAACCTAACCTAACCGAACCTAACCTAACCTAACCTAACCTAACCTAACCTAACCTAACCTAACCTAACCTAACCTAACCTAACCTAACCTAACCTAACCTAACCTAACCTAACCTAACCTAACCTAACCTAACCTAACCTAACCTAACCTAACCTAACCTAACCTAACCTAACCTAACCTAACCTAACCTAACCTAACCTAACCTAACCTAACCTAACCTAACCTAACCTAACCTAACCTAACCTAACCTAACCTAACCTAACCTAACCTAACCTAACCTAACCTAACCTAACCTAACCTAACCTAACCTAACCTAACCTAACCTAACCTAACCTAACCTAACCTAACCTAACCTAACCTAACCTAACCTAACCTAACCTAACCTAACCTAACCTAACCTAACCTAACCTAACCTAACCTAACCTAACCTAACCTAACCTAACCTAACCTAACCTAACCTAACCTAACCTAACCTAACCTAACCTAACCTAACCTAACCTAACCTAACCTAACCTAACCTAACCTAACCTAACCTAACCTAACCTAACCTAACCTAACCTAACCTAACCTAACCTAACCTAACCTAACCTAACCTAACCTAACCTAACCTAACCTAACCTAACCTAACCTAACCTAACCTAACCTAACCTAACCTAACCTAACCTAACCTAACCTAACCTAACCTAACCTAACCTAACCTAACCTAACCTAACCTAACCTAACCTAACCTAACCTAACCTAACCTAACCTAACCTAACCTAACCTAACCTAACCTAACCTAACCTAACCTAACCTAACCTAACCTAACCTAACCTAACCTAACCTAACCTAACCTAACCTAACCTAACCTAACCTAACCTAACCTAACCTAACCTAACCTAACCTAACCTAACCTAACCTAACCTAACCTAACCTAACCTAACCTAACCTAACCTAACCTAACCTAACCTAACCTAACCTAACCTAACCTAACCTAACCTAACCTAACCTAACCTAACCTAACCTAACCTAACCTAACCTAACCTAACCTAACCTAACCTAACCTAACCTAACCTAACCTAACCTAACCTAACCTAACCTAACCTAACCTAACCTAACCTAACCTAACCTAACCTAACCTAACCTAACCTAACCTAACCTAACCTAACCTAACCTAACCTAACCTAACCTAACCTAACCTAACCTAACCTAACCTAACCTAACCTAACCTAACCTAACCTAACCTAACCTAACCTAACCTAACCTAACCTAACCTAACCTAACCTAACCTAACCTAACCTAACCTAACCTAACCTAACCTAACCTAACCTAACCTAACCTAACCTAACCTAACCTAACCTAACCTAACCTAACCTAACCTAACCTAACCTAACCTAACCTAACCTAACCTAACCTAACCTAACCTAACCTAACCTAACCTAACCTAACCTAACCTAACCTAACCTAACCTAACCTAACCTAACCTAACCTAACCTAACCTAACCTAACCTAACCTAACCTAACCTAACCTAACCTAACCTAACCTAACCTAACCTAACCTAACCTAACCTAACCTAACCTAACCTAACCTAACCTAACCTAACCTAACCTAACCTAACCTAACCTAACCTAACCTAACCTAACCTAACCTAACCTAACCTAACCTAACCTAACCTAACCTAACCTAACCTAACCTAACCTAACCTAACCTAACCTAACCTAACCTAACCTAACCTAACCTAACCTAACCTAACCTAACCTAACCTAACCTAACCTAACCTAACCTAACCTAACCTAACCTAACCTAACCTAACCTAACCTAACCTAACCTAACCTAACCTAACCTAACCTAACCTAACCTAACCTAACCTAACCTAACCTAACCTAACCTAACCTAACCTAACCTAACCTAACCTAACCTAACCTAACCTAACCTAACCTAACCTAACCTAACCTAACCTAACCTAACCTAACCTAACCTAACCTAACCTAACCTAACCTAACCTAACCTAACCTAACCTAACCTAACCTAACCTAACCTAACCTAACCTAACCTAACCTAACCTAACCTAACCTAACCTAACCTAACCTAACCTAACCTAACCTAACCTAACCTAACCTAACCTAACCTAACCTAACCTAACCTAACCTAACCTAACCTAACCTAACCTAACCTAACCTAACCTAACCTAACCTAACCTAACCTAACCTAACCTAACCTAACCTAACCTAACCTAACCTAACCTAACCTAACCTAACCTAACCTAACCTAACCTAACCTAACCTAACCTAACCTAACCTAACCTAACCTAACCTAACCTAACCTAACCTAACCTAACCTAACCTAACCTAACCTAACCTAACCTAACCTAACCTAACCTAACCTAACCTAACCTAACCTAACCTAACCTAACCTAACCTAACCTAACCTAACCTAACCTAACCTAACCTAACCTAACCTAACCTAACCTAACCTAACCTAACCTAACCTAACCTAACCTAACCTAACCTAACCTAACCTAACCTAACCTAACCTAACCTAACCTAACCTAACCTAACCTAACCTAACCTAACCTAACCTAACCTAACCTAACCTAACCTAACCTAACCTAACCTAACCTAACCTAACCTAACCTAACCTAACCTAACCTAACCTAACCTAACCTAACCTAACCTAACCTAACCTAACCTAACCTAACCTAACCTAACCTAACCTAACCTAACCTAACCTAACCTAACCTAACCTAACCTAACCTAACCTAACCTAACCTAACCTAACCTAACCTAACCTAACCTAACCTAACCTAACCTAACCTAACCTAACCTAACCTAACCTAACCTAACCTAACCTAACCTAACCTAACCTAACCTAACCTAACCTAACCTAACCTAACCTAACCTAACCTAACCTAACCTAACCTAACCTAACCTAACCTAACCTAACCTAACCTAACCTAACCTAACCTAACCTAACCTAACCTAACCTAACCTAACCTAACCTAACCTAACCTAACCTAACCTAACCTAACCTAACCTAACCTAACCTAACCTAACCTAACCTAACCTAACCTAACCTAACCTAACCTAACCTAACCTAACCTAACCTAACCTAACCTAACCTAACCTAACCTAACCTAACCTAACCTAACCTAACCTAACCTAACCTAACCTAACCTAACCTAACCTAACCTAACCTAACCTAACCTAACCTAACCTAACCTAACCTAACCTAACCTAACCTAACCTAACCTAACCTAACCTAACCTAACCTAACCTAACCTAACCTAACCTAACCTAACCTAACCTAACCTAACCTAACCTAACCTAACCTAACCTAACCTAACCTAACCTAACCTAACCTAACCTAACCTAACCTAACCTAACCTAACCTAACCTAACCTAACCTAACCTAACCTAACCTAACCTAACCTAACCTAACCTAACCTAACCTAACCTAACCTAACCTAACCTAACCTAACCTAACCTAACCTAACCTAACCTAACCTAACCTAACCTAACCTAACCTAACCTAACCTAACCTAACCTAACCTAACCTAACCTAACCTAACCTAACCTAACCTAACCTAACCTAACCTAACCTAACCTAACCTAACCTAACCTAACCTAACCTAACCTAACCTAACCTAACCTAACCTAACCTAACCTAACCTAACCTAACCTAACCTAACCTAACCTAACCTAACCTAACCTAACCTAACCTAACCTAACCTAACCTAACCTAACCTAACCTAACCTAACCTAACCTAACCTAACCTAACCTAACCTAACCTAACCTAACCTAACCTAACCTAACCTAACCTAACCTAACCTAACCTAACCTAACCTAACCTAACCTAACCTAACCTAACCTAACCTAACCTAACCTAACCTAACCTAACCTAACCTAACCTAACCTAACCTAACCTAACCTAACCTAACCTAACCTAACCTAACCTAACCTAACCTAACCTAACCTAACCTAACCTAACCTAACCTAACCTAACCTAACCTAACCTAACCTAACCTAACCTAACCTAACCTAACCTAACCTAACCTAACCTAACCTAACCTAACCTAACCTAACCTAACCTAACCTAACCTAACCTAACCTAACCTAACCTAACCTAACCTAACCTAACCTAACCTAACCTAACCTAACCTAACCTAACCTAACCTAACCTAACCTAACCTAACCTAACCTAACCTAACCTAACCTAACCTAACCTAACCTAACCTAACCTAACCTAACCTAACCTAACCTAACCTAACCTAACCTAACCTAACCTAACCTAACCTAACCTAACCTAACCTAACCTAACCTAACCTAACCTAACCTAACCTAACCTAACCTAACCTAACCTAACCTAACCTAACCTAACCTAACCTAACCTAACCTAACCTAACCTAACCTAACCTAACCTAACCTAACCTAACCTAACCTAACCTAACCTAACCTAACCTAACCTAACCTAACCTAACCTAACCTAACCTAACCTAACCTAACCTAACCTAACCTAACCTAACCTAACCTAACCTAACCTAACCTAACCTAACCTAACCTAACCTAACCTAACCTAACCTAACCTAACCTAACCTAACCTAACCTAACCTAACCTAACCTAACCTAACCTAACCTAACCTAACCTAACCTAACCTAACCTAACCTAACCTAACCTAACCTAACCTAACCTAACCTAACCTAACCTAACCTAACCTAACCTAACCTAACCTAACCTAACCTAACCTAACCTAACCTAACCTAACCTAACCTAACCTAACCTAACCTAACCTAACCTAACCTAACCTAACCTAACCTAACCTAACCTAACCTAACCTAACCTAACCTAACCTAACCTAACCTAACCTAACCTAACCTAACCTAACCTAACCTAACCTAACCTAACCTAACCTAACCTAACCTAACCTAACCTAACCTAACCTAACCTAACCTAACCTAACCTAACCTAACCTAACCTAACCTAACCTAACCTAACCTAACCTAACCTAACCTAACCTAACCTAACCTAACCTAACCTAACCTAACCTAACCTAACCTAACCTAACCTAACCTAACCTAACCTAACCTAACCTAACCTAACCTAACCTAACCTAACCTAACCTAACCTAACCTAACCTAACCTAACCTAACCTAACCTAACCTAACCTAACCTAACCTAACCTAACCTAACCTAACCTAACCTAACCTAACCTAACCTAACCTAACCTAACCTAACCTAACCTAACCTAACCTAACCTAACCTAACCTAACCTAACCTAACCTAACCTAACCTAACCTAACCTAACCTAACCTAACCTAACCTAACCTAACCTAACCTAACCTAACCTAACCTAACCTAACCTAACCTAACCTAACCTAACCTAACCTAACCTAACCTAACCTAACCTAACCTAACCTAACCTAACCTAACCTAACCTAACCTAACCTAACCTAACCTAACCTAACCTAACCTAACCTAACCTAACCTAACCTAACCTAACCTAACCTAACCTAACCTAACCTAACCTAACCTAACCTAACCTAACCTAACCTAACCTAACCTAACCTAACCTAACCTAACCTAACCTAACCTAACCTAACCTAACCTAACCTAACCTAACCTAACCTAACCTAACCTAACCTAACCTAACCTAACCTAACCTAACCTAACCTAACCTAACCTAACCTAACCTAACCTAACCTAACCTAACCTAACCTAACCTAACCTAACCTAACCTAACCTAACCTAACCTAACCTAACCTAACCTAACCTAACCTAACCTAACCTAACCTAACCTAACCTAACCTAACCTAACCTAACCTAACCTAACCTAACCTAACCTAACCTAACCTAACCTAACCTAACCTAACCTAACCTAACCTAACCTAACCTAACCTAACCTAACCTAACCTAACCTAACCTAACCTAACCTAACCTAACCTAACCTAACCTAACCTAACCTAACCTAACCTAACCTAACCTAACCTAACCTAACCTAACCTAACCTAACCTAACCTAACCTAACCTAACCTAACCTAACCTAACCTAACCTAACCTAACCTAACCTAACCTAACCTAACCTAACCTAACCTAACCTAACCTAACCTAACCTAACCTAACCTAACCTAACCTAACCTAACCTAACCTAACCTAACCTAACCTAACCTAACCTAACCTAACCTAACCTAACCTAACCTAACCTAACCTAACCTAACCTAACCTAACCTAACCTAACCTAACCTAACCTAACCTAACCTAACCTAACCTAACCTAACCTAACCTAACCTAACCTAACCTAACCTAACCTAACCTAACCTAACCTAACCTAACCTAACCTAACCTAACCTAACCTAACCTAACCTAACCTAACCTAACCTAACCTAACCTAACCTAACCTAACCTAACCTAACCTAACCTAACCTAACCTAACCTAACCTAACCTAACCTAACCTAACCTAACCTAACCTAACCTAACCTAACCTAACCTAACCTAACCTAACCTAACCTAACCTAACCTAACCTAACCTAACCTAACCTAACCTAACCTAACCTAACCTAACCTAACCTAACCTAACCTAACCTAACCTAACCTAACCTAACCTAACCTAACCTAACCTAACCTAACCTAACCTAACCTAACCTAACCTAACCTAACCTAACCTAACCTAACCTAACCTAACCTAACCTAACCTAACCTAACCTAACCTAACCTAACCTAACCTAACCTAACCTAACCTAACCTAACCTAACCTAACCTAACCTAACCTAACCTAACCTAACCTAACCTAACCT
>OY757053.1:15000-37500 GCA_963582015.1 Xanthorhoe designata
TAACCTAACCTAACCTAACCTAACCTAACCTAACCTAACCTAACCTAACCTAACCTAACCTAACCTAACCTAACCTAACCTAACCTAACCTAACCTAACCTAACCTAACCTAACCTAACCTAACCTAACCTAACCTAACCTAACCTAACCTAACCTAACCTAACCTAACCTAACCTAACCTAACCTAACCTAACCTAACCTAACCTAACCTAACCTAACCTAACCTAACCTAACCTAACCTAACCTAACCTAACCTAACCTAACCTAACCTAACCTAACCTAACCTAACCTAACCTAACCTAACCTAACCTAACCTAACCTAACCTAACCTAACCTAACCTAACCTAACCTAACCTAACCTAACCTAACCTAACCTAACCTAACCTAACCTAACCTAACCTAACCTAACCTAACCTAACCTAACCTAACCTAACCTAACCTAACCTAACCTAACCTAACCTAACCTAACCTAACCTAACCTAACCTAACCTAACCTAACCTAACCTAACCTAACCTAACCTAACCTAACCTAACCTAACCTAACCTAACCTAACCTAACCTAACCTAACCTAACCTAACCTAACCTAACCTAACCTAACCTAACCTAACCTAACCTAACCTAACCTAACCTAACCTAACCTAACCTAACCTAACCTAACCTAACCTAACCTAACCTAACCTAACCTAACCTAACCTAACCTAACCTAACCTAACCTAACCTAACCTAACCTAACCTAACCTAACCTAACCTAACCTAACCTAACCTAACCTAACCTAACCTAACCTAACCTAACCTAACCTAACCTAACCTAACCTAACCTAACCTAACCTAACCTAACCTAACCTAACCTAACCTAACCTAACCTAACCTAACCTAACCTAACCTAACCTAACCTAACCTAACCTAACCTAACCTAACCTAACCTAACCTAACCTAACCTAACCTAACCTAACCTAACCTAACCTAACCTAACCTAACCTAACCTAACCTAACCTAACCTAACCTAACCTAACCTAACCTAACCTAACCTAACCTAACCTAACCTAACCTAACCTAACCTAACCTAACCTAACCTAACCTAACCTAACCTAACCTAACCTAACCTAACCTAACCTAACCTAACCTAACCTAACCTAACCTAACCTAACCTAACCTAACCTAACCTAACCTAACCTAACCTAACCTAACCTAACCTAACCTAACCTAACCTAACCTAACCTAACCTAACCTAACCTAACCTAACCTAACCTAACCTAACCTAACCTAACCTAACCTAACCTAACCTAACCTAACCTAACCTAACCTAACCTAACCTAACCTAACCTAACCTAACCTAACCTAACCTAACCTAACCTAACCTAACCTAACCTAACCTAACCTAACCTAACCTAACCTAACCTAACCTAACCTAACCTAACCTAACCTAACCTAACCTAACCTAACCTAACCTAACCTAACCTAACCTAACCTAACCTAACCTAACCTAACCTAACCTAACCTAACCTAACCTAACCTAACCTAACCTAACCTAACCTAACCTAACCTAACCTAACCTAACCTAACCTAACCTAACCTAACCTAACCTAACCTAACCTAACCTAACCTAACCTAACCTAACCTAACCTAACCTAACCTAACCTAACCTAACCTAACCTAACCTAACCTAACCTAACCTAACCTAACCTAACCTAACCTAACCTAACCTAACCTAACCTAACCTAACCTAACCTAACCTAACCTAACCTAACCTAACCTAACCTAACCTAACCTAACCTAACCTAACCTAACCTAACCTAACCTAACCTAACCTAACCTAACCTAACCTAACCTAACCTAACCTAACCTAACCTAACCTAACCTAACCTAACCTAACCTAACCTAACCTAACCTAACCTAACCTAACCTAACCTAACCTAACCTAACCTAACCTAACCTAACCTAACCTAACCTAACCTAACCTAACCTAACCTAACCTAACCTAACCTAACCTAACCTAACCTAACCTAACCTAACCTAACCTAACCTAACCTAACCTAACCTAACCTAACCTAACCTAACCTAACCTAACCTAACCTAACCTAACCTAACCTAACCTAACCTAACCTAACCTAACCTAACCTAACCTAACCTAACCTAACCTAACCTAACCTAACCTAACCTAACCTAACCTAACCTAACCTAACCTAACCTAACCTAACCTAACCTAACCTAACCTAACCTAACCTAACCTAACCTAACCTAACCTAACCTAACCTAACCTAACCTAACCTAACCTAACCTAACCTAACCTAACCTAACCTAACCTAACCTAACCTAACCTAACCTAACCTAACCTAACCTAACCTAACCTAACCTAACCTAACCTAACCTAACCTAACCTAACCTAACCTAACCTAACCTAACCTAACCTAACCTAACCTAACCTAACCTAACCTAACCTAACCTAACCTAACCTAACCTAACCTAACCTAACCTAACCTAACCTAACCTAACCTAACCTAACCTAACCTAACCTAACCTAACCTAACCTAACCTAACCTAACCTAACCTAACCTAACCTAACCTAACCTAACCTAACCTAACCTAACCTAACCTAACCTAACCTAACCTAACCTAACCTAACCTAACCTAACCTAACCTAACCTAACCTAACCTAACCTAACCTAACCTAACCTAACCTAACCTAACCTAACCTAACCTAACCTAACCTAACCTAACCTAACCTAACCTAACCTAACCTAACCTAACCTAACCTAACCTAACCTAACCTAACCTAACCTAACCTAACCTAACCTAACCTAACCTAACCTAACCTAACCTAACCTAACCTAACCTAACCTAACCTAACCTAACCTAACCTAACCTAACCTAACCTAACCTAACCTAACCTAACCTAACCTAACCTAACCTAACCTAACCTAACCTAACCTAACCTAACCTAACCTAACCTAACCTAACCTAACCTAACCTAACCTAACCTAACCTAACCTAACCTAACCTAACCTAACCTAACCTAACCTAACCTAACCTAACCTAACCTAACCTAACCTAACCTAACCTAACCTAACCTAACCTAACCTAACCTAACCTAACCTAACCTAACCTAACCTAACCTAACCTAACCTAACCTAACCTAACCTAACCTAACCTAACCTAACCTAACCTAACCTAACCTAACCTAACCTAACCTAACCTAACCTAACCTAACCTAACCTAACCTAACCTAACCTAACCTAACCTAACCTAACCTAACCTAACCTAACCTAACCTAACCTAACCTAACCTAACCTAACCTAACCTAACCTAACCTAACCTAACCTAACCTAACCTAACCTAACCTAACCTAACCTAACCTAACCTAACCTAACCTAACCTAACCTAACCTAACCTAACCTAACCTAACCTAACCTAACCTAACCTAACCTAACCTAACCTAACCTAACCTAACCTAACCTAACCTAACCTAACCTAACCTAACCTAACCTAACCTAACCTAACCTAACCTAACCTAACCTAACCTAACCTAACCTAACCTAACCTAACCTAACCTAACCTAACCTAACCTAACCTAACCTAACCTAACCTAACCTAACCTAACCTAACCTAACCTAACCTAACCTAACCTAACCTAACCTAACCTAACCTAACCTAACCTAACCTAACCTAACCTAACCTAACCTAACCTAACCTAACCTAACCTAACCTAACCTAACCTAACCTAACCTAACCTAACCTAACCTAACCTAACCTAACCTAACCTAACCTAACCTAACCTAACCTAACCTAACCTAACCTAACCTAACCTAACCTAACCTAACCTAACCTAACCTAACCTAACCTAACCTAACCTAACCTAACCTAACCTAACCTAACCTAACCTAACCTAACCTAACCTAACCTAACCTAACCTAACCTAACCTAACCTAACCTAACCTAACCTAACCTAACCTAACCTAACCTAACCTAACCTAACCTAACCTAACCTAACCTAACCTAACCTAACCTTTTTTTTTTTTTTTTTTTTTTTTTTTTTCGTCGGAAAATGCCTTATGCATTCCCTCCCGCCGTGGGGGCGGCGGAAGGGATATGTGGGACTCGCACCCACTAAAAACCGACGGGGTCCTCTTCACGCCTTTGTGTCGGGGCTATGGGCACGCGATTAGCATTCTTCCACGGCCCCGACGGCGTTGGCTCTAAAAGCCCCTTCTATTGGTGAGGCAAAACAAGCCTCCCACCAAGTCTCGGAGAGCGAGAGAGGCGCGCGGAACACCCACGCGCGCCACCTCTAGGCCATTAGGGGACGGTAGCACCCCCCGGTACTACCGTCGTGGCCTTTTTATGGGGGCCGGAGATGTTGGAGGAAGTTCCTCCTCCGGCGCCCTGCTCTCCGACTGCGGATAGGATCAGTAGCTAAGGCCTCTCGATCTCTTTCCGCGTCTTCCTTCTGCGAAATGACGTTTTCGCAGAAAGTTAAAACGGCCTTCCAACACTCTTCACTTCCCACCATGGCATTTACCAGGGATAGGAGCGATAAGTCATTGCCCACTATTCGAGCAAGCTCTAGCCGTTGGTTTTCCCAAGCTGGACAGATTTCAACCGTATGCTGCGATGTATCCACCACCTCATCACAATGGTGACACTGAGTGGTCCGTTCCCGTCCGATTCGACACAGGTACTTCGAGAAACAACCGTGTCCCGAAAGCACCTGTGTCAACCTGAAAGTCAAAGACCCATGCCCCCTTGCAATCCACTCCTTTAGATTAGGCCTTATAGCCTCTACCGTTTTCAAGCCCGCACTAGGTTGAGCCAAACGACCGAGCCACTCCTCTAGGAGGATTTCGTGGCACTCAAGCCGCTTTCCCTCAATTTCGCGCTGCGCCGGACGTTGTCCGCCTGCTATCTGCTGCTCTTTCCACTGAAAGACCCTCGAGAGACCTCTGGCGTCAAGGTCCCATGGCATGGAACCTGCCAAGACACAAGCCGCCTCAAAGGAGACTGTGCGGTATCCCCGTATAACCCTTAGCGCCATCGCTCTCTGCGGACATCGCAACCGAGCGATGTTCTGGCTGCTAAGGGTCTCGGCCCACACAGGAGCTCCATATGTAGCCATAGAACGCACAACCCCTAGGTACAGTCTTCGGCATCCCACTGATGCGCCTTTTAAATTAGGTAGCAATCCGCCCAAAGCTACCGCAGTTTTCGTCAGCTTGGGCACCAGTCTTATGAAGTGCGCACTGAAGTCCCATCGGCTGTCGAGGACAAGTCCAAGGTACTTCATCGTCGACTCGACGCCGATGCGGACTCCACCCACTACGATGTGTGCACCCACTGGAGGCTTCTTCCGAGGCCCGTGGAAGCAGATTGCTTCAGATTTATTGAGCGCCACTTCTAGCCCAAGTCTCCTGATGCGCTCCACCACCTGAGCAACACCTGCTGTAGCCAGGATAGCCGCATCACGGTACGTCTTTGCTCTTGCAGTGACCAACGTATCATCCGCATAGCACGTGACTGCCACCCCCCAAAGGTTTGCACCTCGTAGGACCCAGTCGAAACCAATATCCCATAAAAGTGGCCCAAGGACAGAACCTTGTGGGACTCCACACGTCATCTGATGCTGACTCAAACCCTCCTGATTTTCAAACGATATGAACCTGACGTTCAAGTAGTCCTCGATGATGTGGCGGAGGTAGGGAGGCACTTCATGGTATTTCAGTGCCTCTCTGATGCAACTCCAGGGCAAGGTATTGAAAGCGTTGGCGATGTCTAAAGACACCGCCAAAACAACCTCACCCCGGGACACTGCCTCCTCCGTAGCCGCCTTGACTCGCAAGATTGCGCTTATCGTCGATCGCCCCCTCCGGAAGCCAAACTGGTTATCGTTGAGGTTAGGCCCAACGTTGTTCAGATGGCCTACAAGGCGATCGGCGATTACACGCTCCAGGAGTTTACCCACATCATCGAGGAGGATGATGGGACGAAAAGCAGACGGGGAGTCTGCTGGACGACCATCCTTTCTCAATAACACGAGTCTGCCGGTCTTCCATTTGACTGGAAACTGTCTCTGCATGAGACAGGCACTAAAAAGGCACTGCAAGCGAGAGCCTAGTATCTTCATTGTCAAGCCTAATACCCGGCCAGGAATGCCGTCAGGGCCTGGAGCCGTATTTTTAGCCAGGAGTCGCTGAACTGCCATCCTCATTTCGACCTCACTAACCTCGGGTACCGGAGCTTCTGTGCTACTTCCTTCGTCTGGCATTGCCATAACCGGCGCGACATGTTCCTCCCTCGTAGGGAACAAAGTGGCCACCACGCTGTCCAAGAATCTGGGCTCTAATGTCTTTGTCAACGGCGGAGCCCAAGGACGTAGTTTTCTCCGAACAAGCCTGTACGGACGGTCCCATGGATTACGATTCAATGACTCGAGTAGCTCGTCCCACGATGTACCTTTGGCTTCTGCAATGCCTATATGCAGAGCCCTCTTGGCCGTTTTGTAGGTCTCGTACAGCTGCTTCTCGTGGTTCCTGTCACGGACATGTCTCCTGCGATATCGTGTGTACTCACGCCTCGCGATAACACACGCTGTACGAGATTCAGCAAGCACACTAGACCACCAATAAACCCGTTGCCTTGGTGCGAATGACCTGACCCTGGGCATCGCCGCATCACACACTTGCACCATAGCATTGTTAAACCAAGCAACTTCATCCTGAATTTCGATATCGTCCAAGCTAGATGGAAGCGACACCCAAGCCTGAACAATAACCGCCTCTTCTAGAACCTCTCGATCTAACTGCTTTAAAGCCCATCGAGGAGCATCTTGACCAGCACCAACTCTATCTGACCTGACATGAACGGAAAGCAGCCGAGAAACTTCGAAGCGTATATATTGATGGTCGGAGAGAGTTTCCACATCCGTCAAGACTCTCCAGTCAGCAATGCGCGGCACCAAGCATGGGCTAGCAAAGGTGACATCCACAATGGACTCACCCTGCGGCCGTACGCAGGTGCTGGTGGAACCACGATTGAGGATCGCTAGTCCACTGGTCAACACCCATTCCTCTAGAGCATCCCCCTTTGGATTAGTAATCGGGGAACCCCATGCCGCTGATTTAGCATTGAGGTCCCCGAGTACAACCACTGGATAAGGCTGGCATTGCCCAACGAGAGCGCCGACTTCAACAAGGAACCTTTCGAATTCAGCCAACACTCTGTTGGGCGAGAAATACAAGGCCACCACCATTATTCCCTCAACAAGTGCTGCAACACAGCCGTGACCTCTGAGAACTTTTTGAGACCCCCCCCCATGCAAATGGATGCAAACAAGTCCATCTTCATCCCCCACCCAATTATCTGAGTGAGGAATAACGTAAGGCTCGCAGACCACCGTAACGTTTATCAACCACTGCGCCATGCTCTGGGACAAAAGATCCTGAGCTCTGGCGCAGTGGTTTATATTCGCTTGCAAGAAACGTAAGGCCATCCTAACCCATTTCCATCTGCGACCTCACTTCCTCCGTCTGAGACGAGGAGGCGCTGGCAGTACCCGGGTTAGTGACCGGATTTTTGTGAGCCCTTCTTTTTGTTTTAGGAGCGTTGCAAGCCTTGCTCCCCAACCTATGCGCACATGGACGTTTTGCAGCCGCACATAAAGCGCATTTTGGTGCTGCTGTACACGTGGAGGCTTTGTGGCCAGTCTGACCGCAGCGGTAGCAGTCCTCGCTGCGGTCAGTCTCCTCCGTGCACTGGGCTCGTACGTGTCCAGTGTTAAGGCAACGGAAACATCTTGTCGGTTTGGGCTGTAGCACATCTATTTTTGCCGAAACCCAGCCAACAAGAAGACGGCTTTCTTTGCCTAACGTTTTTGCTGCGGGAACAGGGCAGCTCACCATGACAGCTCCCGAGCCTTGTTGGGAGAGCCTGATATCCCCGACTTTGACATTGTCCTTTGAGCACATGCCTCTCTGAGCGACTGCATTTGCAATGTCCTCCTTAGTGACGGAGTCGTCAAGGCCAGAGATCCTGATATCGGCGCACTTTATAGGCCTTGACACTCTCGCCAGATCTCCATCTAGAGCTGCGACAAGTTTTGCGGCCAAAGAGTCCGCCTTCTCCCCGCTGCTCGCTCCAGCAACCTCTAAGATGCGAGCACCTGTGGCGGCCTTACGGAACCGCAAGCTATCTATGCCACAACTGCCCAAGTCTACCTTATCTTTGGCATCTGCCAAGATCTTGGCATAGGTAGCGCCCTTTTCAGCAGCTCCCGGCTGCAGGGTAATAACTACCGCTGCAGATCGAGGAGCTCGCAGCTTTACCGGGGCAGAACGGGGGGGAGGAGATGGCTTTGCAGTCTTTGTGCTCGCCTTCGGGCCCATTGGCTTCGCTGCCGGCGTCGCTTTGGCTTTCTTTTTGCCTTTTTTGGTCACCGTAGACCATCCCTCCTTATGTCCCTCAGCAGCTGGCACTTCTGCGTTCGCTTGCGACTGGGAGAACCCTGCAGCTTCTCTTGCAGCAGCAGACTGCTTTTTCCCCTTGTTCACGACTGGCTTTGGGGCCGGTTGTTCAGCTTCAGAAGCAACGGCTTCCTTGCGTCTGTCCGCTGCAAGAGGAGGCCGAGTCCGCTTCTCAGGAAGGAGCCTCTCCTCCATTCCTTCGAAGCGGGCGTTCAACATGCCACCCACCTGTAGCATGATTGAACGAATAAGCTCCTCTTGTTGTTCGTTCTTTTCCAAGGGCGAGGAGGAAGGCAAATTTGCCGTTGATTCTCGCCCTCTTGCAGTCGGGGGGCACTCATCCGCATCCGAAAGCCTCGACCTCAGATCTATCAGCTCCTTACGGAGCTCCGCCATTTCAGCCCGTAGCCGAACATTATCGGCTTGGAGCTTCGTCACTTCATCCGTTGTCTTCGAGGCATTCAATTCCTCCACTGCCACCTTAATGGAGGCTGCCGAATCTTTAAGGGCCCTAATGAACGGACCCTTGAGATTGCCCGACTTAGCCGCCACATTCAGTACCACCTCCGTGGCATCTACAACCTGCTTCACGAGGTCATGCGCAAACCCACTGCGATCCTCTTGCAAAGGAGGTACCACAACTCTTTTTGCCTTGTGGCTAGTGACACGGGCTGTCACTTCCTCCTCCGCAATCTTCCGTTCCTCTTCTTTTCGTAGGGCCTTAAGATTAGCCTGGGCTGCAGCATGCCCTACATATTTGCCCGTTGTAGGGGGGCGCCCCCTACCCCTTTTGGCTGACAACACAACGGAGTTGGTCGGAGTTGCCTCATCGTCGCTTGAGGCTGGTTCCGAGCCAGTACCTTCGTCGTGTCGTCGCTTTCCGAGGTCCTTTCGCCAGAACTTAGAAGAAAGGGGCTCCAGCTCCACACTGCAGGGTCTCACCCTGCTTTCTATGTCCGAAACAGTTTCAAATGAAACGTCGCTGAGCGAGCTTCTTGAAACACTCCGACATCCTTCCACAACACCTAGGTCCTTATGACCAGCATCTACGTCTTTTTTGGTTTTTGTAAAATTTTCCATGATGAATCCCACGAGTATGGGGGATATTAGCGGTCACACCCGGCCAGTGCCCCCTGTAGCCGGGGAAGGGTACATACTACGGAGGTCCCCCGGTATCCGTAGGGTTTATCTCGAGTTTTCCTTCTCTGAGACCGGCCAATGAAGGCAAGCCTCCCTCGGTCTGCACTGCCTCAACGTACCACCTTAACGCCCGGTAAGGGGTCTTTGAAGAGAACAGTACAGAACCGGCGGAAAGACGGCGCAATCTTTCCAGGCAGCAGGGTTAGTGCCACCACACCCAACAACAGAACGCTTCCTCCTCCTCTGCTGAACAGATTCAGAGAAGCCTTCCCTCTCCAAAAGAAAAACACTATACGTAAATAAATACAATAAACATACATAAATAAATAAATAAACCCCCACCCCCCCACAATGGCATCATGCCCGACCCACGACCAACAACCCCCCCATTCTTCCCACCTTCATCCACAGCGCCATCTGATGAGCAGAGGGACGCGTGGAGAAGTAAACCCAACCCTCCCAAGCCTACCCCACCGACAGAGTGCCGGCGCCTGTGGTTTCTGTTACGTCTATTTCAGAAGGAAATAGACCAATAACAGGCGGCACCTCGTGAAGGAAGTAACCACAGACTTGCCTTGGGGATCATCACGACTTGCGCTCTCCCCCAAGACCATTTGCCTTCTTACCCGCGAACCCCTGCGGCGTAAGAAGGGCCCTGCGTTTATCCAAGACCGGAGCTAGGCAAAACCAACTATTAATGGATAAACACAGGACCCGCCCAACCTAACCTAACCTTTTTTTTTTTTTTTTTTTTTTTTTTTTTTTTTTTTTTTTTTTAACGTCGGGAAATGCCTTATGCATTCCCTCCCGCCACGGGGGCGGCGGAAGGGATATGTGGGACTCGCACCCACTAAAACCGCGACGGGGTCCTTCTTAACGCCATTTGCCGGGGCTACGGGCACGCTTTCGCACTCTTCCGCGGCCCCGACGGCGCCGCCCTGAAAAGGGCTCCTCGACTGGTGAGGCATTTTCGCCTCCCACCTAGTCTCTCTCGAGAGAGAGGTGCGCGCGGAACACCCACGCGCGCCACCTCAAGGCCCTTAAGAGACGGTAGTACCCCCCGGTACTACCGTCATGGCCTGTGTTACGGGGGCCGGATATGATGGAGACTCCGGCCCCCTTCTCTCATTAATCTGCGTCCATCCGCGCCCCCTCATCCCCAGTCTGTGCCGGGGGACGGCCGGGAGCAGTCGTTTCACTGCTGGCCTTGGTCCTTTCTGTTTTGCTCCTCCTTGATTTAGGAGGAGCACACGCCTTACTCCCTAATCTGTGCGCTGATGGCTTATTAGCCGCAGCGCACACCGAACATTTAGGTGCAGCCACACACGTCGAAGCCTTGTGGCCGGACTGACCGCACCGATAACAGTCCTCACTGCGATCAACCTCCTCTGTGCATTGCGCTCGTACATGCCCATTCTGCAAACACCTATAGCACCGAACCGGTCTCGGCAGCAACAATTCAATTTTAGCCGAGACCCATCCAACCAACAGGCGGCCCTCCTGTGCAAGCTTTTTGGCGGCAGAGACCGGGCAGCTAACTAGGGCTACACCAGTGCCCTGTGCAGAGCGGCGGATTTCACCAACCTTGACTGCCTCTGCCGCACAGCACCCGCGGCTTGATACCGCAGCGACCAAGTCCTCCTTAGCCACTGAATCGTCGAGTCCCAAAACCCGGAATTCAGCACATTTTGTGGGTCTTGAGACCCGTGCCACATTCTCGCCTAGGGCTTCTCTTAGCTTTTGGGCTAAGGTATCCGCCTTTTCTGCGCTGTTGTCCCCTGCAGCTACCTCGAGGATGCGTGCGCCCGTTGCAGCCTTGCGGAAGCGTAGGCTAGTGATGCCACAACTGGCAAGGTCAACCTTCGCCTTAGCCTCCAGCAAGACATTCACGTAAGTCGTGCCCTTTTCGACTGCTTCCGGCTGCAAGGTGATGACAACAGCTGCGCTTCGGGGGGAGCGCAGCTTCACCTTTTTCTTCATTGGGCGGCTCGGAGAAGCAGTTCCTCCCAGTGGCCCAGGCTTTGGACCAGAGGCCTTCTGTTGCGATGCTGCCTTCTTCGCCTTTTTCTTTCTCTTGGTCACCTTTGACCAGCCCTCGTTTTCAGCCTCTGCTGTTTGAGGCTGTTCGCGAGGCTGTTCTGGTAAGCCTTGCGAAGTCTCCCCCTCGTTTTTCTTCGTTTTCCCGCTCTTTTTAGGGGCTGAACAAGCCTCCGGCTCGGTCCTGTCCCCCGCCGAGGCCGCCTCCTTGCGCTTTTCCGCTGCTAGCGGGGGGCGCATCTGCTTCTCAGGCAGGAGCCTTTCCTCCATGCTCTCCAGGCGGGCGTCCAGCATGCCACCCACCTGTTGCATGATAGAGCGGATCAGCTCCTCCTGCTGCTTCTCCGTCGGCAAGGAGGTAGGCAAATTAGCCGACTGTTCCCGTCTTCTTGCAGCCGGGGGACCCTCCTCAGCGTTCGCCAGCTTTGCCCGCAGCTCCGACATTTCTTTGCGAAGCTCCGCTATTTCTGCCCGTTGACGGGCGTTGGCGGCTTGGAGCTTCGCAACTTCCTCCGATGCCTTTGAACCCTGCAGTTCCTCTACTGCTGCCATTATAGAGGCTGAAGCTTCTTTGAGGCCCTTAACAAAACCTCCCTTGAGGTTGCCTGATTTGGCAGCAACCTCCAACACAACCTTCGTTGCGTCCTCCACCTGCTTGACAAGGTCATGCGCCAATCCACTGCTTGCCTTCTTTGGTGGCGGTTGCACGACCCTCCTTGCCACGTGGTCAGCCAGCTGAGCTTCCAACTCCTCCTCAAATTTTCTTTCTTCTTCCTCTCTTCTCAGGGCCTTTAGTTTCGCTTGAGCTGCAGCGTGCCCAACAAACCTGCCCGTTGTAGGAGGCCGTCCTTTTCCTCTTTTCGACAACACGACGGAGGTCGTTGACGCAGCCTCGTCGTCAGTCGACGCAGGCTGCGAGTCAATCTCCCCCTCGTGCCGCCGCTTGCCATGTGACTCGAGCTGCTTCCTCCAATAAGGTGAAAGCTGCTCCAGAGTCACACTGCATCCGCTGGTGATTGATTCCGCGTCTGATGCATTCGCAATCGAGACGTCACTATTCGACGCTCGAACACTTACGACCCTGCGTCGTCCTCTCGCCGTCTCGGCGTAACTACGCGCAAGAGCGCCCGTCTTCTCTCCCGTCTCACACCGGTCTTCACGACCAACACCATCAATTTTATTTGAGTTTTTAGAGTTCATAATAATTCCCACGAGTAGTAGGGAAATACTCCGTCACCACAGTCAGAGCCCTTGTAACCGTGAAAGCCTAATTACACCAGGGGGTCGGCCGGTCCCCTGGCGTTGAACACAGTAGCAGGCGGGATACTGCCCACCCGAACCCATCCGTCCCACTGACCAGATGAGCCCAAACCTTGTCGCTGCGTTCACCGAACTAGCTTCAGGAATTTTTTAGTGAGGTTAGTCTTCCTCTCGGCCCGGGCGATCAAGCCAAGGCCCTCGGTCCCACTAGAGCCCGAAGACTCGTCGTTGCGGGATAACGAGCTTCGAGTGGTGGTAAGAGGTATGGACCCCCTTACCTGCGCGACGGCAGGGTAAGTGCACGCCGCGCCCAACTCTAACGCTTCTCCGCCTCTGAAAACAGACTTGGAGAAGCCTCCCCTCTCGAATATACTACATAAATAAATAAAATAAACATACATAAATAAATAAATAAACCCCCAACCCCCCACGAATGGCATCACGCCCGACCCAACAACCCACTTCCCCCCCAATCTTCCCACCTTCATCCACAGCGCCCTCTGATGAACAGAGGGACGCGTGGAGAAGTAACCCAACCCTCCCTCCCCACCCTAACCCACCGACAGAGTGCCGGCGCCTGTGGTTTCTGTTACGTCTATTTCTGAAGGAAATAGACCAATAACAGGCGGCACCTCGTGAAGGAAGCAACCACAGACTTGCCTTGGGGATCATCACGACTTGCGCTCTCCCCCAAGACCATTTGCCTTCTTACCCGCGAACCCCTGCGGCGTAAGAAGGGCCCTGCGTTTATCCAAGACCGGAGCTAGGCAAAACCAACTATTAATGGATAAACACAGGACCCGCCCAACCTAACCTAACCTAACCTAACCTAACCTAACCTAACCTAACCTAACCTAACCTAACCTAACCCAAGTAGCAGTCATATAACTACACGATCATTATCAGGCTCCTTTATAAAAATTAATAAAAATTTAATTTTTTGAGCCTTGCGCATACAAGTGTTAAAACCGAGTTAAGAAGTGTCCAAATATTCAGGATTATCGTTTTCACGAAGAAATTCCCCTGGGATCACTGGCAGGAGCCCTACAACTTTGGAGTTGAATACCACCGAGGAGGTTAGTGCTTTCACATTGCTAATAACGTCATCGTCAAGACCATCGAGAGACGAATCCAACAACGTCAGAATTTTGAAGATCCGTTGAAGATCCACGGAGTTATTAAGCAACAAAGATAGTACAAATAACCTCTGAAACCGCGTGGTCGCTACACGTGTAACCCAGTTATCGACCGAGATACACGTCAGATACACGTCAGAGCCACAACCCGAGACTCCGAAGCCGGCCTCAGGACTTCGCCCCAGAGCCACCATCAGCGGTCATCAGCTCACCACATTGATCTCAAGGTAACTCCTCATCCCTTTAACCTGGGACACCCGTCTTTGGACTCGTCTGAACGGTAGAACCAGGACCCTTCACCCCTCCCCTCACCCCCATATTTGTTCCAGCCCCCCCCCCCCTCCCCCTCTTGGGTCACCTCACCCCCCGCAGCCTATCTCCTCAACCAACCGAGATAGACCCCTAGTGTGTGGTATCCCTGCACTCGGGTACAGGAGCACAACAACTTGGCTCCAAGGGTTTAGTTCACCCCCTCACCCCTCACTTTCATTCCTCCCCCCCCCCGACCTTTCTCCACAACCGATAAAGATAAACCCCTTGTGTTTGGTATCCCTGAAATCGGGATAAGGAGCACAACAACTTGGCTCCAAGGGTTTACCTTTTTCCCCTCACCCCCTCAATTGCCCCTCCCCCCCCGAGGCCTAACTCTATAACCAACAAAGATAAACCCCTTGTGTTTGGTATCCCTGAAATCGGGATAAGGAGCACAACAACTTGGCTCCAAGGGTTTAGCTATTCCCCTCACCCCTCAATTTCCCCTCCCCCCCCTCTAGGCCTAACTCTATAACCAACAAGATAAACCCCTTGTGTTTGGTATCCCTGAAATCGGGATAAGGAGCACAACAACTTGGCTCCAAGGGTTTAGCTTTTCCCCTCACCCCTCAATTCCCCCTCCCCCCCCCCGAGGCCTAACTCTGTAACCGACAAAGATAAACCACTTGTGTCTGGTATCCCTAGAATCGGGATAAGGAGTACTACAACTTGGCCCCAAGGGTTTCTCTGTGCAACCCCCCCCCTCACCCCCCCCCCTTAAACAAAAAAATCTTTCCAAAAACCTATTGTGATACTCAAGTACACAACCATCACCTCCTCTGTTAAAAATCCATAACCCCCCTTAAAAACTTCCTCACCCCCCCGCGATCTATCTCCGGATCCAGACGACATAGACCCCTTGTGTTTGGTATCCCTGGAACCGGGATAAAAAGATCTACACATTGGCCCCAATAGAATCCTTATTCTACCCACCCACCCTTACCTTGAGATCCGAAAATCTTCAGCATCACACCAGCTCAACAACAGGAAGGAACCAGAAATCTTCAGGACCAACAACTGGACCCATCATCTCCTGGATCAGCACACGCCACCGGTCAACACTCACCACGCAAAGCCCTTCCATCAAGGCTTTGGCGCGTTCACCAAGACTCTACTCAGCAAACTCCCGCAGAACATCAGCGAGAAGGAAACAACCTAGGTTAGTTTAATATTAAATTTAGATATAGTAATAGTAATTTAAAAAAAAAAAAAAAAACAAATAATAATAATAATATTGTATAATTTTAAACGTTAAGTAGGCAACTTAGACCAGTACAAAATCAAAATGTCAACCTCATCCATCGCCGAATCAGCCCCCAAAGCAAAGGCTGCCCCTCTGGCTACAGCCGCATCCACCAAACAGCGATCGTTGCGAGAAAAAGTTCTCAAGAAGGAAACAGCCGCCAAATCTGTTAGGTCAGAAAAACTGGCACCGCCGTTGAAAGTCGATGAGGCTCCCGCAGCGAAGAAGGCATTGTCGGAAGGAACAGTGCAGGTTACCGGCTGTCCAGAGGTGCCACCAAGAAGCAGAAGGTCAAAGGAGTCCCTCACTCAACCAGAGGTAAGTACATCTGCCCCCTCTTTATCACAGGACCCCTCTTCGGCGGCGGACAAGGTCATCAATTGGAAACAATGCGGCATCTCTCCACCAAAGCAACTGATGTCGGACGACGAGTCGGAAACATCTTTACTGGAACTGGCGACCCCTATCCCCCCTAAAGTACGACGCAGCATGCTAGTCGAGCAGACAGGTAAGAGGATGGGGGTAGAAATGGACGTGGCCACCAAACTGGCCAACGAAACAATGCAGCGAGGTAAGGACGCTCTTGAATCCGCAGGTAACATGAAGAGAGAGTGCAAAGTCATAGCACTCGAAGGCCTGCAGACCCTCTATGAGATAGTTCTCTCCTTGTCCGACTCAAGATCCAGACACATCACAAACCTGGAGCGCGAAAGAACCAGACACGCCACTGAACTTGTTCGAGTGGAGAGAGCTCACAACAAACAGATCGCCGAGTTAAGTAAAAAACTGTGCCTGGAGCTATCTGAAGCCAGAAGCGACATCACCAACTCGCTAAAAGAGACGAGGGCGATTCGCGATTGGCAAGGGTACGAGACCCAGGAACCACACAGAATAATCAAAGAGACAGCAGAAGCCATCAAGGATCTAGACAAGCGTCTAAGACTTCTTGGGGAGAGCATTGCCAGCCAGGATCGGAACTTAGGTCAAGAGCTCCTAAGGAAGGACCACTCTGGCTTGAAAACTGGAGTGGAAAGCCTACAGAACCAGCTGGATGAACTCCGCAGAAGTCTGCAAAAAGACCAGGAAAAGACGCAAGAGATCCTCTCAAAGACCGCTGAGACCCTGACCCACCAGCTAACAAATCAACCCCAGCCGCAGACAGTCGATACAGGAGTTAAGCAGGAAATGACGGAAATCCGCGATATGCTAACAGCAATAACCGTCACCTCCAAAGATCCTGAAACCGTAGCTCAGCCGATTCTAGTTAATATCGAGGAACACATAAGTCCGATAACAGAGAAACTGGAAGCGGTAACATCGGAGCTACGAACACTGCGGCAGGAAAAGATGAGAACACCTCCACCGGCCTTAAGCTTAGAGGCAGAACTCTCCAAAGCAGAAGAGAGAACATGGAACAAACCTACCTACGCAAAGGTCGCCGCTAAGCCACCACCAACCAGACCAAATCACACTCTCATCATAACGTCCACAGACCCCAACAACACTGGGGATAACGTTATCGATCGAATCGTGGAAGCTCTGGACACAAAAACAAGTGGAGCTAGGGTTGATAAGGTCAGGAAGGCAAGAAACAGCAAGGTGGTCCTCAGCTGCAGCTCAAGAGAGGATCTGGCTCTAGTGCAAAAAAGAGTAAGTTTGGATAAGGGACTGAAAGCAGAAGTTGCGAAAACAGGCAACCCCCTCATCATCGTCAGGGACGTCCTCGCCCACCACAAAGATCCGCACATAGTGGAAACACTATTGGCACAAAACAACCGCCTACTGCAAGATGTGGATCTAAAAGAGAGTACCATAAAGGTTAGGTACAGGAAAAGGGCACGTAACAACCTCGAGTGCCACGTGGTGTTGGAAGTCTCCGCTCCCATTCACAAGCGCTTTCTGGAGGCTGGAAAAGTTCACATAGGCATTCAGTACCGTCCAGTGTGGGACCACTCCCCACTGGTACAGTGCACCAAATGCCTAGGATTCGGCCACACGAAGGCAGTTTGCCAGGAAAAGGACCAACTCTGTAGTCACTGCGGAAGGTCCCACTCCTGGGAAGAATGCAGGAGCAGACAAGAGGGCAATCCACCAAAATGCAAAAACTGCTCTGCTGCACAAGGAACAACAGCGGATCAAGCACACAATGCCTTCAGCAACGAGTGCCCTGAGCGACAAAAGTGGGACGCTATAGCGCGGTCCCGCATATCGTACTGCTAAGGGCGCCCCACAGCACCAAAACTCGTCCTCTTCAAGGTCAAGCGGAACAGGTTTGCGTTTCATCCAAGCGAACCTACAACGCTCAAAAGTAGCAACAGCGGAACTACTTCAGGTTGCAAAGGATAAGGGCATCTCGATCGCCCTAGTTCAGGAACCCTACGTTGGAAAGAACGGCATCCTAAAACAACACCCAGGTACACAAGTCATCCAATGTACCCTAAATAGACAAACTCCGGTCAAGGCAGCCGTCATCGTTTTCGGAAATCAGCTGGAGGTCATCCACGACCCCCAGCTGGTAACCGAGACTGAGGCGACAGTCATGCTGGTCGGAGGTGGTCTCAAACTGGGAGTAGTTTCAGTCTACCTTGACGGAGAAGAGGACATAGCACCGTATCTCGAGCGTATAAAGAAATCGTGCAGAAAGCTACCAACACAACATCTAATAGTAGCTGGAGACGTAAACGCCTGGAGCCACTGGTGGGGCAGCATTCTGGAAAACCAAAGAGGGGCTGCGTACAACGCCTTCCTAAATGAAATGGGACTTCAGATTCTCAATGTCGGTGACACACCAACCTTCGAGGTTTTCAGGGACGGCAGAGCCTGCACAAGTATAGTAGACGTCACCGCGTGCAGCGTGTCATTGCTAGGCAAGATAGAAAAGTGGCAAGTCAATTGTGATCTCATAACATCAGATCACAATGCCATTACTTTCACCCTGCGCCTAGGAAAAGCCCTGGAAACTCTCAGGCCTATCACCACCCGCAAATATAACACCAAGAAAGCCAAATGGTCCGAGTTCAGGGCCCTGCTTAGGTCCACCTTTGCGGAGAGTGAAATCACCACTGCCTCTATAAGAGAATCTGAAAACAAAGAAGAACTCGAAGAAAAGATCACAGCATACACCGAAGCCATCCACAAAGCCTGCGAGCAAACCATCCCATCGGCAGGAACATGTAAAGGGGCATCAAAACCCCCATGGTGGACGAGTGCGCTTGACGATCTTAAAAAAGAGGTTCTCAGAAAGAAAAGGAGAATTAGGAACGCAGCCCCCCGACGGTTGCAATTCGTCATAAAGGAGTACCATGACGCCAAACTGGAGTACACGGCCACAGTCGAGAAAGCTCAAACAGAAAATTGGAAGAAGTTCTGCACAACCCAGGAAAGAGAAAGCATGTGGGATAAGATCTATAGAGTAATAAGAAACACTTCAGGAAGGCAGGAAGACATGCTCCTGAGAAGCCCAGAAGGAAATACTCTATCCCCACAACAGTCGGCAGAACTTCTTGCAAAAACGTTCTATCCAGATGATTCCGAGAACACAGACCAACAGTGTCACAAGGAACTCCGAGAACTAACGAAAGAGAACCCAACAGAAGTCCTTGCGGAAGATGACCCACACTTTAAATCAGCTGAACTGGAAATGGTGCTGTTAGCACTAAACCCCAAGAAAGCCCCCGGTCCAGACGGGCTCACAGCTGACATCTGTGTCGAAGCAATCCGAAGCGAAAGAGAAGTGTTCATGGCGATAGCTAATAAATGTCTATCGCTAAGATACTTCCCCACGCAATGGAAAACGGCACATGTGGTCATAATCCGCAAACCTGGGAAAACGGACTACACGCACCCCAAATCGTACCGTCCCATAGGTCTCTTATCAGTTCTAGGAAAAATCATCGAGAAGCTAATGGTCGGCCGGCTCCAATGGCACATACTCCCAACTCTCAACATCAAACAGTACGGTTTCATGCCGCAGCGAGGAACCGAGGACGCCCTCTATGACCTTGTAGAGTACATAAGAGCAGGAGTGCAAAGCAAAAGCATCGTACTTCTAATCTCTCTTGACATAGAGGGGGCCTTCGATAACGCATGGTGGCCCGCACTCAAAAACCAACTCGCGAATAAAAGATGTCCGCGCAACCTCTACGAGATGGTATGCTCATACCTCAGCGACCGGAAAATAAAGGTCAACTACGCCAGAGCAGAATACGAGAAGGAAACAACAAAGGGTTGTGTTCAAGGTTCCATCGGAGGACCAACCTTTTGGAATGTCATCCTAGACTCGTTACTGCAGGAACTGGAGGCTGAAGGAGTATACTGTCAAGCATTTGCGGACGATGTTGTTCTCGTCTTCACAGGTCAGTCAACCAACAACATAAACCAACAAGCCAACAACACGCTGGAAAAAGTAACAGCTTGGGGCGTACGTAACAAGCTCAACTTCGCACCACACAAGACAAATGCCATGGTGCTCACCAAAAAGTTGAAGTACGACACACCCCAACTGTTCATGTCAGGGACAAGACTGAACCTAGTCGAGGAAGTCAAACTGTTAGGCCTAATCATCGACCGAAAACTCACTTTCAAATCACACGTATCCGCCCAGTGTAAGAAAGTAGCGGACATTTATAAACAACTAGCGTGTGCTGCAAAAGTGACGTGGGGCCTCAACAGCGAGATTACGAGAACTATATACATCGCAGTTGTGGAGCCAATCATGACGTACGCCTCCAGCGCATGGTCCAAAGCCGTAGAGTTGCAGATGAACCAAGACCAGCTCAACGCCATACAAAGAGGATTCGCCCAAAAGGTGTGCCGCTCATATCGCACAGTCTCCCTCACATCAGCCCTAGTTCTGTCGGGTTTGCTGCCACTAGATCTCAGGATCCAAGAGGCGGCAAATCTATACAGATCTAAGAAATCCCTGTCCCTTAGTTATCTCCCCCCCCAAACGGAGCTTGAACTCAGAGTGCCACACAGAGATCAACCGCACCCCTCCACACTAACATCCATCGAGTATGAGCTCCTAGAAGACACCACACAACCCATCACAGGACCCAAAATATACACGGATGGCAGTAAGATAGAAGGAAAAGTAGGAGCAGCATTAACCTGGTGGGATGAAGGAGGCGAGACCAACTTTGCTACCTTCAAACTACACCCTGCATGTACGGTCTTCCAGTCGGAACTCTACGCACTTCACAGGGCCACCCAGATGGTATGCTCGAGCAGAGACCCAGTTGTCAGCATTTTGAGTGACTCAAGATCCTCACTCGACCTGCTCCGCAACCCAAAACTGAGTCACCCCCTAGTGAGGAGCGTGAGGGAAAACATCAGCAAGATCGTCAACGAGGGAAGAGAAATTCGGATGTACTGGTTGAGGGCGCACATAGGAACGGCTGGAAACGAAAGAGCCGACGAGCTCGCGAAAACAGCCGCACTTAGTGACTCCGCCCAAGACTATGACAAGATTCCTATATCTCACGTCAGAAGAAAAATCAGAGAGGAATCGATCCGCAAGTGGCAGGATCGATACGAGACCTCCAGCACAGGCGCAGTCACTCGTAAGTTTCTTCCATCAGTGGAAACAGCGTACAAAATTACGCGGACTTCGAAACTGACGCCAACTCAAGTGCAAGTTCTGACGGGACATGGAGGGATCGCCGAGTATCTCCACAGGTTCATGCTCAAGGATAGCCCAGGATGTGAGTGCGACGACAATGTCAGCGAGTCGGTCTGGCACATCCTCCTACACTGCCCCCGTTTCATGGCAGCAAGGCAAGATCTCGAAACTCAGATCGATAGAAATTTGGACGAGTCAGATCTGCACCATATAATGGCAGATCCAAAGAGCAGACCTTATTTCCTATCCTACGCTGAGAAGATCTTCCGAGTTGCTGCAAAAAGGAACAGCACACTACCCCCCCCCCAACGTCAACAAACACAGGCCCCCGTAATCCCCATCGTCATCCCCAAACAAACCTCCCCAAACAGCTTGACTGTCTCACAGCTCCTTAAGAGCGGAGAGACAGGCAAGCCCGGCATCAGAATCCGAGGAGTAGCTCTCTTCATGGACAACAGCGAAGAGAGGCTAGGTCTGAGTTTCTGTTTCTGCCGAGTCGGGAAGACAAGTCGAGTCGCGATATCCCCCGGCTTAGCATCTCTGCTAAATGGGAGCACATCGAAAACAACAATGCGCTACAAAGTCTACAGTGCGCTACCGGTGATAGAAGTCGAAAACCACCAATGCCGGCTAGTACGATCGCAGAACAAAACGATTGTGCTGCTCGAGTTAGAGGGAAGGAGACCATTCGCACTGGTAAGTTCGATGCTCACAATGATCGGAGAGTTGGCTGACGAGGAAACCATCCCTCGCAAAATAAGTGTGGACGCGTTGGTGATCGAGTACGCGAAAGGTGAAATCGCGGATCTGTTGGGATGTATAAAAGCCTCTGAACACCATGAGGTTATCATGTACGAAAATAGGGGAGACAACCTAAGCTTCCTTAAAGTACATGACTGGAATACATCCACCAACTGCTGGGGTCACCCGGTACCAACATCGATCAGTGGATCCGAACGCGTCCAACAAAAAGCAGCCGATAAGAGGGAAATGGAGCAACAAACCAGAAAACCGCCTAAAGAGAGCTTCGCCAGAGGTAGCAGGTTGGATGCAGTTGTCAGTGCCTTCAGTGCTGCGGCACGAAGCCTGATAGGGATGCCATCAAAGGAACCACCAAAGGGAAAAGCAGCGTCCAAAAGCAAGAAGACCGCCAAGGCTCCGGCGAAACCACCACCAACGAAAGCCGAAACGGGGCAAGTCAGTCCGCCAAAACTCATCCCGGTAACGCGCCCAACAGACCACGCAATAAATGCATTCCTCGAATTCCTTGCCATAACGAAAGCGTCTAGAGACGTCAAGCT
>OY757053.1:42500-55000 GCA_963582015.1 Xanthorhoe designata
CCTAACCTAACCTAACCTAACCTAACCTAACCTAACCTAACCTAACCTAACCTAACCTAACCTAACCTAACCTAACCTAACCTAACCTAACCTAACCTAACCTAACCTAACCTAACCTAACCTAACCTAACCTAACCTAACCTAACCTAACCTAACCTAACCTAACCTAACCTAACCTAACCTAACCTAACCTAACCTAACCTAACCTAACCTAACCTAACCTAACCTAACCTAACCTAACCTAACCTAACCTAACCTAACCTAACCTAACCTAACCTAACCTAACCTAACCTAACCTAACCTAACCTAACCTAACCTAACCTAACCTAACCTAACCTAACCTAACCTAACCTAACCTAACCTAACCTAACCTAACCTAACCTAACCTAACCTAACCTAACCTAACCTAACCTAACCTAACCTAACCTAACCTAACCTAACCTAACCTAACCTAACCTAACCTAACCTAACCTAACCTAACCTAACCTAACCTAACCTAACCTAACCTAACCTAACCTAACCTAACCTAACCTAACCTAACCTAACCTAACCTAACCTAACCTAACCTAACCTAACCTAACCTAACCTAACCTAACCTAACCTAACCTAACCTAACCTAACCTAACCTAACCTAACCTAACCTAACCTAACCTAACCTAACCTAACCTAACCTAACCTAACCTAACCTAACCTAACCTAACCTAACCTAACCTAACCTAACCTAACCTAACCTAACCTAACCTAACCTAACCTAACCTAACCTAACCTAACCTAACCTAACCTAACCTAACCTAACCTAACCTAACCTAACCTAACCTAACCTAACCTAACCTAACCTAACCTAACCTAACCTAACCTAACCTAACCTAACCTAACCTAACCTAACCTAACCTAACCTAACCTAACCTAACCTAACCTAACCTAACCTAACCTAACCTAACCTAACCTAACCTAACCTAACCTAACCTAACCTAACCTAACCTAACCTAACCTAACCTAACCTAACCTAACCTAACCTAACCTAACCTAACCTAACCTAACCTAACCTAACCTAACCTAACCTAACCTAACCTAACCTAACCTAACCTAACCTAACCTAACCTAACCTAACCTAACCTAACCTAACCTAACCTAACCTAACCTAACCTAACCTAACCTAACCTAACCTAACCTAACCTAACCTAACCTAACCTAACCTAACCTAACCTAACCTAACCTAACCTAACCTAACCTAACCTAACCTAACCTAACCTAACCTAACCTAACCTAACCTAACCTAACCTAACCTAACCTAACCTAACCTAACCTAACCTAACCTAACCTAACCTAACCTAACCTAACCTAACCTAACCTAACCTAACCTAACCTAACCTAACCTAACCTAACCTAACCTAACCTAACCTAACCTAACCTAACCTAACCTAACCTAACCTAACCTAACCTAACCTAACCTAACCTAACCTAACCTAACCTAACCTAACCTAACCTAACCTAACCTAACCTAACCTAACCTAACCTAACCTAACCTAACCTAACCTAACCTAACCTAACCTAACCTAACCTAACCTAACCTAACCTAACCTAACCTAACCTAACCTAACCTAACCTAACCTAACCTAACCTAACCTAACCTAACCTAACCTAACCTAACCTAACCTAACCTAACCTAACCTAACCTAACCTAACCTAACCTAACCTAACCTAACCTAACCTAACCTAACCTAACCTAACCTAACCTAACCTAACCTAACCTAACCTAACCTAACCTAACCTAACCTAACCTAACCTAACCTAACCTAACCTAACCTAACCTAACCTAACCTAACCTAACCTAACCTAACCTAACCTAACCTAACCTAACCTAACCTAACCTAACCTAACCTAACCTAACCTAACCTAACCTAACCTAACCTAACCTAACCTAACCTAACCTAACCTAACCTAACCTAACCTAACCTAACCTAACCTAACCTAACCTAACCTAACCTAACCTAACCTAACCTAACCTAACCTAACCTAACCTAACCTAACCTAACCTAACCTAACCTAACCTAACCTAACCTAACCTAACCTAACCTAACCTAACCTAACCTAACCTAACCTAACCTAACCTAACCTAACCTAACCTAACCTAACCTAACCTAACCTAACCTAACCTAACCTAACCTAACCTAACCTAACCTAACCTAACCTAACCTAACCTAACCTAACCTAACCTAACCTAACCTAACCTAACCTAACCTAACCTAACCTAACCTAACCTAACCTAACCTAACCTAACCTAACCTAACCTAACCTAACCTAACCTAACCTAACCTAACCTAACCTAACCTAACCTAACCTAACCTAACCTAACCTAACCTAACCTAACCTAACCTAACCTAACCTAACCTAACCTAACCTAACCTAACCTAACCTAACCTAACCTAACCTAACCTAACCTAACCTAACCTAACCTAACCTAACCTAACCTAACCTAACCTAACCTAACCTAACCTAACCTAACCTAACCTAACCTAACCTAACCTAACCTAACCTAACCTAACCTAACCTAACCTAACCTAACCTAACCTAACCTAACCTAACCTAACCTAACCTAACCTAACCTAACCTAACCTAACCTAACCTAACCTAACCTAACCTAACCTAACCTAACCTAACCTAACCTAACCTAACCTAACCTAACCTAACCTAACCTAACCTAACCTAACCTAACCTAACCTAACCTAACCTAACCTAACCTAACCTAACCTAACCTAACCTAACCTAACCTAACCTAACCTAACCTAACCTAACCTAACCTAACCTAACCTAACCTAACCTAACCTAACCTAACCTAACCTAACCTAACCTAACCTAACCTAACCTAACCTAACCTAACCTAACCTAACCTAACCTAACCTAACCTAACCTAACCTAACCTAACCTAACCTAACCTAACCTAACCTAACCTAACCTAACCTAACCTAACCTAACCTAACCTAACCTAACCTAACCTAACCTAACCTAACCTAACCTAACCTAACCTAACCTAACCTAACCTAACCTAACCTAACCTAACCTAACCTAACCTAACCTAACCTAACCTAACCTAACCTAACCTAACCTAACCTAACCTAACCTAACCTAACCTAACCTAACCTAACCTAACCTAACCTAACCTAACCTAACCTAACCTAACCTAACCTAACCTAACCTAACCTAACCTAACCTAACCTAACCTAACCTAACCTAACCTAACCTAACCTAACCTAACCTAACCTAACCTAACCTAACCTAACCTAACCTAACCTAACCTAACCTAACCTAACCTAACCTAACCTAACCTAACCTAACCTAACCTAACCTAACCTAACCTAACCTAACCAAGTAGCAGTCATATAACTACACGATCATTATCAGGCTCCTTTATAAAAATTAATAAAAATTTAATTTTTTGAGCCTTGCGCATACAAGTGTTAAAACCGAGTTAAGAAGTGTCCAAATATTCAGGATTATCGTTTTCACGAAGAAATTCCCCTGGGATCACTGGCAGGAGCCCTACAACTTTGGAGTTGAATACCACCGAGGAGGTTAGTGCTTTCACATTGCTAATAACATCATCGTCAAGACCATCGAGAGACGAATCCAACAACGTCAGAATTTTGAAGATCCGTTGAAGATCCACGGAGTTATTAAGCAACAAAGATAGTACAAATAACCTCTGAAACCGCGTGGTCGCTACACGTGTAACCCAGTTATCGACCGAGATACACGTCAGATACACGTCAGAGCCACAACCTGAGACTCCGAAGCCGGCTTCAGGACTTCGCCCCAGAGCCACCATCAGCGGACATCAGCTCACCACATTGATCTCAAGGTAACTCCTCATCCCTTTATCCTGGGACACCCGTCTTTGGACTCGTCTGAACGGTAGAACCAGGACCCTTCACCCCTCCCCTCACCCCCATATTTGTTCCAGCCCCCCCCTCCCCCTTTCGGGTCACCTCACCCCCCGCAGCCTATCTCCTCAACCAACCGAGATAGACCCCTAGTGTGTGGTATCCCTGCACTCGGGTACAGGAGCACAACAACTTGGCTCCAAGGGTTTAGTTCACCCCCTCACCCCTCACTTTTATTCCTCCCCCCCCCCGACCCTTCTCCACAACCGATAAAGATAAACCCCTTGTGTTTGGTATCCCTGAAATCGGGATAAGGAGCACAACAACTTGGCTCCAAGGGTTTACCTTTTTCCCCTCACCCCCTCAATATCCCCTCCCCCCCCCGAGGCCTAACTCTGTAACCAACAAAGATAAGCCCCTTGTGTTTGGTATCCCTGAAATCGGGATAAGGAGCACAACAACTTGGCTCCAAGGGTTTAGCTTTTCCCCTCATCCCTCAATTTCCCCTCCCCCCCCCCCGAGGCCTAACTCTGTAACCGACAAAGATAAACCACTTGTGTCTGGTATCCCTAGAATCGGGATAAGGAGTACTACAACTTGGCCCCAAGGGTTTCTCTGTGCAACCCCCCCCCCTCACCCCCCCCCCCCCAAGGGTTTCTCTGTGCAACCCCCCCCCCTCACCCCCCCCCCCTTAAACAAAAATCTTTCCAAAAACCTATTGTGATACTCAAGTACACAACCATCACCTCCTCTGTTAAAAATCCATAACCCCCCTTAAAAACTTCCTCACCCCCCCGCGATCTATCTCCGGATCCAGACGACATAGACCCCTTGTGTTTGGTATCCCTGGAATCGGGATAAAAAGATCTACACATTGGCCCCAATAGAATCCTTATTCTACCCACCCACCCTTACCTTGAGATCCGAAAACCTTCAGCATCACACCAGCTCAACAACAGGAAGGAACCAGAAATCTTCAGGACCAACAACTGGACCCATCATCTCCTGGATCAGCACACGCCACCGGTCAACACTCACCACGCAAAGCCCTTCCATCAAGGCTTTGGCGCGTTCACCAAGACTCTACTCAGCAAACTCCCGCAGAACATCAGCGAGAAGGAAACAACCTAGGTTAGTTTAATATTAAATTTAGATATAGTAATAGTAATTAAAAAAAAAAAATATATAATAATAATAATAATAATATTGTATAATTTTAAACGTTAAGTAGGCAACTTAGACTAGTACAAAATCAAAATGTCAACCTCATCCATCGCCGAATCAGCCCCCAAAGCAAAGGCTGCCCCTCTGGCTACAGCCGCATCCACCAAACAGCGATCGTTGCGAGAAAAAGTTCTCAAGAAGGAAACAGCCGCCAAATCTGTTAGGTCAGAAAAACTGGCACCGCCGTTGAAAGTCGATGAGGCTCCCGCAGCGAAGAAGGCATTGTCGGAAGGAACAGTGCAGGTTACCGGCTGTCCAGAGGTGCCACCAAGAAGCAGAAGGTCAAAGGAGTCCCTTACTCAACCAGAGGTAAGTACATCTGCCCCCTCTTTATCACAGGACCCCTCTTCGGCGGCGGACAAGGTCATCAATTGGAAACAATGCGGCATCTCTCCACCCAAGCAACTGATGTCGGACGACGAGTCGGAAACATCTTTACTGGAACTGGCGACCCCTATCCCCCCTAAAGTACGACGCAGCATGCTAGTCGAGCAGACAGGTAAGAGGATGGGGGTAGAAATGGACGTGGCCACCAAACTGGCCAACGAAACAATGCAGCGAGGTAAGGACGCTCTTGAATCCGCAGGTAACATGAAGAGAGAGTGCAAAGTCATAGCACTCGAAGGCCTGCAGACCCTCTATGAGATAGTTCTCTCCTTGTCCGACTCAAGATCCAGACACATCACAAACCTGGAGCGCGAAAGAACCAGACACGCCACTGAACTTGTTCGAGTGGAGAGAGCTCACAACAAACAGATCGCCGAGTTAAGTAAAAAACTGTGCCTGGAGCTATCTGAAGCCAGAAGCGACATCACCAACTCGCTAAAAGAGACGAGGGCGATTCGCGATTGGCAAGGGTACGAGACCCAGGAACCACACAGAATAATCAAAGAGACAGCAGAAGCCATCAAGGATCTAGACAAGCGTCTAAGACTTCTTGGGGAGAGCATTGCCAGCCAGGATCGGAACTTAGGTCAAGAGCTCCTAAGGAAGGACCACTCTGGCTTGAAAACTGGAGTGGAAAGCCTACAGAACCAGCTGGATGAACTCCGCAGAAGTCTGCAAAAAGACCAGGAAAAGACGCAAGAGATCCTCTCAAAGACCGCTGAGACCCTGACCCACCAGCTAACAAATCAACCCCAGCCGCAGACAGTCGATACAGGAGTTAAGCAGGAAATGACGGAAATCCGCGATATGCTAACAGCAATAACCGTCACCTCCAAAGATCCTGAAACCGTAGCTCAGCCGATTCTAGTTAATATCGAGGAACACATAAGTCCGATAACAGAGAAACTGGAAGCGGTAACATCGGAGCTACGAACACTGCGGCAGGAAAAGATGAGAACACCTCCACCGGCCTTAAGCTTAGAGGCAGAACTCTCCAAAGCAGAAGAGAGAACATGGAACAAACCTACCTACGCAAAGGTCGCCGCTAAGCCACCACCAACCAGACCAAATCACACTCTCATCATAACGTCCACAGACCCCAACAACACTGGGGATAACGTTATCGATCGAATCGTGGAAGCTCTGGACACAAAAACAAGTGGAGCTAGGGTTGATAAGGTCAGGAAGGCAAGAAACAGCAAGGTGGTCCTCAGCTGCAGCTCAAGAGAGGATCTGGCTCTAGTGCAAAAAAGAGTAAGTTTGGATAAGGGACTGAAAGCAGAAGTTGCGAAAACAGGCAACCCCCTCATCATCGTCAGGGACGTCCTCGCCCACCACAAAGATCCGCACATAGTGGAAACACTATTGGCACAAAACAACCGCCTACTGCAAGATGTGGATCTAAAAGAGAGTACCATAAAGGTTAGGTACAGGAAAAGGGCACGTAACAACCTCGAGTGCCACGTGGTGTTGGAAGTCTCCGCTCCCATTCACAAGCGCTTTCTGGAGGCTGGAAAAGTTCACATAGGCATTCAGTACCGTCCAGTGTGGGACCACTCCCCACTGGTACAGTGCACCAAATGCCTAGGATTCGGCCACACGAAGGCAGTTTGCCAGGAAAAGGACCAACTCTGTAGTCACTGCGGAAGGTCCCACTCCTGGGAAGAATGCAGGAGCAGACAAGAGGGCAATCCACCAAAATGCAAAAACTGCTCTGCTGCACAAGGAACAACAGCGGATCAAGCACACAATGCCTTCAGCAACGAGTGCCCTGAGCGACAAAAGTGGGACGCTATAGCGCGGTCCCGCATATCGTACTGCTAAGGGCGCCCCACAGCACCAAAACTCGTCCTCTTCAAGGTCAAGCGGAACAGGTTTGCGTTTCATCCAAGCGAACCTACAACGCTCAAAAGTAGCAACAGCGGAACTACTTCAGGTTGCAAAGGATAAGGGCATCTCGATCGCCCTAGTTCAGGAACCCTACGTTGGAAAAAACGGCATCCTAAAACAACACCCAGGTACACAAGTCATCCAATGTACCCTAAATAGACAAACTCCGGTCAAGGCAGCCGTCATCGTTTTCGGAAATCAGCTGGAGGTCATCCACGACCCCCAGCTGGTAACCGAGACTGAGGCGACAGTCATGTTGGTCGGAGGTGGTCTCAAACTGGGAGTAGTTTCAGTCTACCTTGACGGAGAAGAGGACATAGCACCGTATCTCGAGCGTATAAAGAAATCGTGCAGAAAGCTACCAACACAACATCTAATAGTAGCTGGAGACGTAAACGCCTGGAGCCACTGGTGGGGCAGCATTCTGGAAAACCAAAGAGGGGCTGCGTACAACGCCTTCCTAAATGAAATGGGACTTCAGATTCTCAATGTCGGTGACACACCAACCTTCGAGGTCTTCAGGGACGGCAGAGCCTGCACTAGTATAGTAGACGTCACCGCGTGCAGCGTGTCATTGCTAGGCAAGATAGAAAAGTGGCAAGTCAATTGTGATCTCATAACATCAGATCACAATGCCATTACTTTCACCCTGCGCCTAGGAAAAGCCCTGGAAACTCTCAGGCCTATCACCACCCGCAAATATAACACCAAGAAAGCCAAATGGTCCGAGTTCAGGGCCCTGCTTAGGTCCACCTTTGCGGAGAGTGAAATCACCACTGCCTCTATAAGAGAATCTGAAAACAAAGAAGAACTCGAAGAAAAGATCACAGCATACACCGAAGCCATCCACAAAGCCTGCGAGCAAACCATCCAATCGGCAGGAACATGTAAAGGGGCATCAAAACCCCCATGGTGGACGAGTGCGCTTGACGATCTTAAAAAAGAGGTTCTCAGAAAGAAAAGGAGAATTAGGAACGCAGCCCCCCGACGGTTGCAATTCGTCATAAAGGAGTACCATGACGCCAAACTGGAGTACACGGCCACAGTCGAGAAAGCTCAAACAGAAAATTGGAAGAAGTTCTGCACAACCCAGGAAAGAGAAAGCATGTGGGATAAGATCTTTAGAGTAATAAGAAACACTTCAGGAAGGCAGGAAGACATGCTCCTGAGAAGCCCAGAAGGAAATACTCTATCCCCACAACAGTCGGCAGAACTTCTTGCAAAAACGTTCTATCCAGATGATTCCGAGAACACAGACCAACAGTGTCACAAGGAACTCCGAGAACTAACGAAAGAGAACCCAACAGAAGTCCTTGCGGAAGATGACCCACACTTTAAATCAGCTGAACTGGAAATGGTGCTGTTAGCACTTAACCCCAAGAAAGCCCCCGGTCCAGACGGGCTCACAGCTGACATCTGTGTCGAAGCAATCCGAAGCGAAAGAGAAGTGTTCATGGCGATAGCTAATAAATGTCTATCGCTAAGATACTTCCCCACGCAATGGAAAACGGCACATGTGGTCATAATCCGCAAACCTGGGAAAACGGACTACACGCACCCCAAATCGTACCGTCCCATAGGTCTCTTATCAGTTCTAGGAAAAATCATCGAGAAGCTAATGGTCGGCCGGCTCCAATGGCACATACTCCCAACTCTCAACATCAAACAGTACGGTTTCATGCCGCAGCGAGGAACCGAGGACGCCCTCTATGACCTTGTAGAGTACATAAGAGCAGGAGTGCAAAGCAAAAGCATCGTACTTCTAATCTCTCTTGACATAGAGGGGGCCTTCGATAACGCATGGTGGCCCGCACTCAAAAACCAACTCGCGAATAAAAGATGTCCGCGCAACCTCTACGAGATGGTATGCTCATACCTCAGCGACCGGAAAATCAAGGTCAACTACGCCAGAGCAGAATACGAGAAGGAAACAACAAAGGGTTGTGTTCAAGGTTCCATCGGAGGACCAACCTTTTGGAATGTCATCCTAGACTCGTTACTGCAGGAACTGGAGGCTGAAGGAGTATACTGTCAAGCATTTGCGGACGATGTTGTTCTCGTCTTCACAGGTCAGTCAACCAACAACATAAACCAACAAGCCAACAACACGCTGGAAAAAGTAACAGCCTGGGGCGTACGTAACAAGCTCAACTTCGCACCACACAAGACAAATGCCATGGTGCTCACCAAAAAGTTGAAGTACGACACACCCCAACTGTTCATGTCAGGGACAAGACTGAACCTAGTCGAGGAAGTCAAACTGTTAGGCCTAATCATCGACCGGAAACTCACTTTCAAATCACACGTATCCGCCCAGTGTAAGAAAGTAGCGGACATTTATAAACAACTAGCGTGTGCTGCAAAAGTGACGTGGGGCCTCAACAGCGAGATTACGAGAACTATATACATCGCAGTTGTGGAGCCAATCATGACGTACGCCTCCAGCGCATGGTCCAAAGCCGTAGAGTTGCAGATGAACCAAGACCAGCTCAACGCCATACAAAGAGGATTCGCCCAAAAGGTGTGCCGCTCATATCGCACAGTCTCCCTCACATCAGCCCTAGTTCTGTCGGGTTTGCTGCCACTGGATCTCAGGATCCAAGAGGCGGCAAATCTATACAGATCTAAGAAATCCCTGTCCCTTAGTTATCTCCCCCCCCAAACGGAGCTTGAACTCAGAGTGCCACACAGAGATCAACCGCACCCCTCCACACTAACATCCATCGAGTATGAGCTCCTAGAAGACACCACACAACCCATCACAGGACCCAAAATATACACGGATGGCAGTAAGATAGAAGGAAAAGTAGGAGCAGCATTAACCTGGTGGGATGAAGGAGGCGAGACCAACTTTGCTACCTTCAAACTACACCCTGCATGTACGGTCTTCCAGTCGGAACTCTACGCACTTCACAGGGCCACCCAGATGGTATGCTCGAGCAGAGACCCAGTTGTCAGCATTTTGAGTGACTCAAGATCCTCACTCGACCTGCTCCGCAACCCAAAACTGAGTCACCCCCTAGTGAGGAGCGTGAGGGAAAACATCAGCAAGATCGTCAACGAGGGAAGAGAAATTCGGATGTACTGGTTGAGGGCGCACATAGGAACGGCTGGAAACGAAAGAGCCGACGAGCTCGCGAAAACAGCCGCACTTAGTGACTCCGCCCAAGACTATGACAAGATTCCTATATCTCACGTCAGAAGAAAAATCAGAGAGGAATCGATCCGCAAGTGGCAGGATCGATACGAGACCTCCAGCACAGGCGCAGTCACTCGTAAGTTTCTTCCATCAGTGGAAACAGCGTACAAAATTACGCGGACTTCGAAACTGACGCCAACTCAAGTGCAAGTTCTGACGGGACATGGAGGGATCGCCGAGTATCTCCACAGGTTCATGCTCAAGGATAGCCCAGGATGTGAGTGCGACGACAATGTCAGCGAGTCGGTCTGGCACATCCTCCTACACTGCCCCCGTTTCATGGCAGCAAGGCAAGATCTCGAAACTCAGATCGATAGAAATTTGGACGAGTCAGATCTGCACCATATAATGGCAGATCCAAAGAGCAGACCTTATTTCCTATCCTACGCTGAGAAGATCTTCCGAGTTGCTGCAAAAAGGAACAGCACACTACCCCCCCCCCAACGTCAACAAACACAGGCCCCCGTAATCCCCATCGTCATCCCCAAACAAACCTCCCCAAACAGCTTGACTGTCTCACAGCTCCTTAAGAGCGGAGAGACAGGCAAGCCCGGCATCAGAATCCGAGGAGTAGCTCTCTTCATGGACAACAGCGAAGAGAGGCTAGGTCTGAGTTTCTGTTTCTGCCGAGTCGGGAAGACAAGTCGAGTCGCGATATCCCCCGGCTTAGCATCTCTGCTAAATGGGAGCACATCGAAAACAACAATGCGCTACAAAGTCTACAGTGCGCTACCGGTGATAGAAGTCGAAAACCACCAATGCCGGCTAGTACGATCGCAGAACAAAACGATTGTGCTGCTCGAGTTAGAGGGAAGGAGACCATTCGCACCGGTAAGTTCGATGCTCACAATGATCGGAGAGTTGGCTGACGAGGAAACCATCCCTCGCAAAATAAGTGTGGACGCGTTGGTGATCGAGTACGCGAAAGGTGAAATCGCGGATCTGTTGGGATGTATAAAAGCCTCTGAACACCATGAGGTTATCATGTACGAAAATAGGGGAGACAACCTAAGCTTCCTTAAAGTACATGACTGGAATACATCCACCAACTGCTGGGGTCACCCGGTACCAACATCGATCAGTGGATCCGAACGCGTCCAACAAAAAGCAGCCGATAAGAGGGAAATGGAGCAACAAACCAGAAAACCGCCTAAAGAGAGCTTCGCCAGAGGTAGCAGGTTGGATGCAGTTGTCAGTGCCTTCAGTGCTGCGGCACGAAGCCTGATAGGGATGCCATCAAAGGAACCACCAAAGGGAAAAGCAGCGTCCAAAAGCAAGAAGACCGCCAAGGCTCCGGCGAAACCACCACCAACGAAAGCCGAAACGGGGCAAGTCAGTCCGCCAAAACTCATCCCGGTAACGCGCCCAACAGACCACGCAATAAATGCATTCCTCGAATTCCTTGCCATAACGAAAGCGTCTAGAGACGTCAAGCTACAAACCTGCGCAAAAATCCTGCAGACGTTTAGGCAAGGAAATAAAAGCCTTTTAAAGGTGTTAATCGAGGAGGCAGAAGCCGCCATATACGACAATAACAACTCCCTGGTCATCGAAGGGAAAATGTCGGATAGTTATATGGTAGCCTACAATGCGTCAGGTGGCTTTGTGGAGCAAAATGAGGAGGAGACGGAGCGAACAGGCCACATAAAATTCAAAACTCCAGCAGAAGATCCAATTGTGGTCGTTGCCAAGTGTACCATCATAATGCCAGACGACAAGATCCTAAAAATGGGTGAAACCATTTCAGGAAGTCGAACGGTAGATTGGAGCCATTGGAAACTACCACACATTGAATGGATCAATGGAGTTCCTGGGTGCGGAAAAACAACATGGGTAGTTAGGAACTTCAATGTCAACGAGGACACCGTCATAACGTCAACAATTGAGGCGGCCAGCGATCTGAAAGAAAAGCTAGCGCA
>OY757053.1:72500-80000 GCA_963582015.1 Xanthorhoe designata
ATTAAAATAATATTGTATAATTATAAACGTTAAGTAGGCAACTTAGACTAGTAAAAAATCAAAATGTCAACCTCATCCATCACCGAATCAGCCCCCAAGGCAAAGGCTGCCCCTCTGGCTACAGCCGCATCCACCAAACAGCGATCGTTGCGAGAAAAAGTTCTCAAGAAGGAAACAGCCGCCAAATCTGTTAGGTCAGAAAAACTGGCACCGCCGTTGAAAGCTGATGAGGCTCCCGCAGCGAAGAAGGCATTGTCGGAAGGAACAGTGCAGGACACCGGCTGTCCAGAGGTGCCACCAAGAAGCAGAAAGTCAAAGGAGTCCCCCACCAAACAAGAGGTAAGTACATCTGCCCCCTCTTTATCACAGGACCCCTCTTCGGCGGCGGACAAGGTCATCAACTGGAAACAGTGCGGCATCTCTCCTCCCAAGCAAATGATGTCGGACGACGAGTCGGAGGTGTCAATACTGGAGCTGGCGACCCCTATCCCCCCCAAAGTAAGACGCAGCATGCTAGTCGAGCAGTCAGGTAAGAGGATGGGGGTAGAAATGGACGTGGCCACAAAACTTGCCAACGAAACAATGCAGCGAGGTAAGGACGCTCTTGAATCCGCAGGTAATATGAAGAGAGAGTGCAAAGTCATCGCACTCGAAGGCCTGCAGACCCTCTATGAGATAGTTCTCTCCCTGTCCGACTCAAGATCCAGACACATCACAAACCTGGAGCGCGAAAGAACTAGACACGCCACCGAACTTGTTCGTGTGGAGAGAGCCCACACCAAGCAGATCGCTGAAATCACCAAAAAACTCTCCCTGGAGCTATCCGAAGCCAGAAGCGACATCAGCAACTCGCTAAAAGAGACGAGGGCCATTCGCGACTGGCAAGGGTATGAGACCCAGGAACCACATAGGGTAATTAAAGAGACAGCGGAGGCTATCAAGGATCTAGACAAGCGTCTAAGACTTCTTGGGGAGAGCATTGCCAGCCAAGATCGGAACTTAGGTCAAGAGCTCCTAAGGAAGGACCACTCTGGCTTGAAAACTGGAGTGGAAAGCCTACAGAACCAGCTGGATGAACTCCGCAGAAGTCTGCAAAAAGACCAGGAAAAGACGCAAGAGATCCTCTCAAAGACCGCTGAGACCCTGACCCACCAGCTAACAAATCAACCCCAGCCGCAGACAGTCGATACAGGAGTTAAGCAGGAAATGACGGAAATCCGCGATATGCTAACAGCAATAACCGTCACCTCCAAAGATCCTGAAACCGTAGCTCAGCCGATTCTAGTTAATATCGAGGAACACATAAGTCCGATAACAGAGAAACTGGAAGCGGTAACATCGGAGCTACGAACACTGCGGCAGGAAAAGATGAGAACACCTCCACCGGCCTTAAGCTTAGAAGCAGAACTCTCCAAAGCAGAAGAGAGAACATGGAACAAACCTACCTACGCAAAGGTCGCCGCTAAGCCACCACCAACCAGACCAAATCACACTCTCATCATAACGTCCACAGACCCCAACAACACTGGGGATAACGTTATCGATCGAATCGTGGAAGCTCTGGACACAAAAACAAGTGGAGCTAGGGTTGATAAGGTCAGGAAGGCAAGAAACAGCAAGGTGGTCCTCAGCTGCAGCTCAAGAGAGGATCTGGCTCTAGTGCAAAAAAGAGTTAGTTTGGATAAGGGACTGAAAGCAGAAGTTGCGAAAACAGGCAACCCCCTCATCATCGTCAGGGACGTCCTCGCCCACCACAAAGATCCGCATATAGTGGAAACACTACTGGCACAAAACAACCGCCTACTGCAAGATGTGGATCTAAAAGAGTGTACCATAAAGGTTAGGTACAGGAAAAGGGCACGTAACAACCTCGAGTGCCACGTGGTGTTGGAAGTCTCCGCTCCCATTCACAAGCGCTTTCTGGAGGCTGGAAAAGTTCACATAGGCATTCAGTACCGTCCAGTGTGGGACCACTCCCCACTGGTACAGTGCACCAAATGCCTAGGATTCGGCCACACGAAGGCAGTCTGCCAGGAAAAGGACCAACTCTGTAGTCACTGCGGAAGGTCCCACTCCTGGGAAGAATGCAGGAGCAGGCAAGAGGGCAATCCACCAAAATGCAAAAACTGCTCTGCTGCACAAGGAACAACAGCGGATCAAGCACACAATGCCTTCAGCAACGAGTGCCCTGAGCGACAAAAGTGGGACGCTATAGCGCGGTCCCGCATTTCGTACTGCTAAGGGCGCCCCACAGCACCAAAACTCGTCCTCTTCAAGGTCAAGCGGAACAGGTTTGCGTTTCATCCAAGCGAACCTACAACGCTCAAAAGTAGCAACAGCGGAACTACTTCAGGTTGCAAAGGATAAGGGCATCTCGATCGCCCTAGTTCAGGAACCCTACGTTGGAAAAAACGGCATCCTAAAACAACACCCAGGTACACAAGTCATCCAATGTACCCTAAATAGACAAACTCCGGTCAAGGCAGCCGTCATCGTTTTCGGAAATCAGCTGGAGGTCATCCACGACCCCCAGCTGGTGACCGAGACTGAGGCGACAGTCATGTTGGTCGGAGGTGGTCTCAAACTGGGAGTAGTTTCAGTCTACCTTGACGGAGAAGAGGACATAGCACCGTATCTCGAGCGCATAAAGAAATCGTGCAGAAAGCTACCAACACAACATCTAATAGTAGCCGGAGACGTAAACGCCTGGAGCCACTGGTGGGGCAGCATTCTGGAAAACCAAAGAGGGGCTGCGTACAACGCCTTCCTAAATGAAATGGGATTTCAGATTCTCAATGTCGGTGACACACCAACCTTCGAGGTTTTCAGGGACGGCAGAGCCTGCACAAGTATAGTAGACGTCACCGCGTGCAGCGTGTCATTGCTAGGCAAGATAGAAAAGTGGCAAGTCAATTGTGATCTCATAACATCAGATCACAATGCCATTACTTTCACCCTGCGCCTAGGAAAAGCCCTGGAAACTCTCAGGCCTATCACCACCCGCAAATATAACACCAAGAAAGCCAAATGGTCCGAGTTCAGGGCCCTGCTTAGGTCCACCTTTGCGGAGAGTGAAATCACCACTGCCTCTATAAGAGAATCTGAAACCAAAGAAGAACTCGAAGAAAAGATCACAGCATACACCGAAGCCATCCACAAAGCCTGCGAGCAAACCATCCCATCGGCAGGAACATGTAAAGGGGCATCAAAACCCCCATGGTGGACGAGTGCGCTTGACGATCTTAAAAAAGAGGTTCTCAGAAAGAAAAGGAGAATCAGGAACGCAGCCCCCCGACGGTTGCAATTCGTCATAAAGGAGTACCATGACGCCAAACTGGAGTACACGGCCACAGTCGAGAAAGCTCAAACAGAAAATTGGAAGAAGTTTTGCACAACCCAGGAAAGAGAAAGCATGTGGGATAAGATCTATAGAGTAATAAGAAACACTTCAGGAAGGCAGGAAGACATGCTCCTGAGAAGCCCAGAAGGAAATACTCTATCCCCACAACAGTCGGCAGAACTTCTTGCAAAAACGTTCTATCCAGATGATTCCGAGAACACAGACCAACAGTGTCACAAGGAACTCCGAGAACTAACGAAAGAGAACCCAACCGAAGTCCTTGCGGAAGATGACCCACACTTTAAATCAGCTGAACTGGAAATGGTGCTGTTAGCACTAAACCCCAAGAAAGCCCCTGGTCCAGACGGGCTCACAGCTGATATCTGTGTCGAAGCAATCCGAAGCGAAAGAGAAGTGTTCATGGCGATAGCTAATAAATGTCTATCGCTAAGATACTTCCCCACGCAATGGAAAACGGCACATGTGGTCATAATCCGCAAACCTGGGAAAACGGACTACACGCACCCCAAATCGTACCGTCCCATAGGTCTCTTATCAGTTCTAGGAAAAATCATCGAGAAGCTAATGGTCGGCCGGCTCCAATGGCACATACTCCCAACTCTCAACATCAAACAGTACGGTTTCATGCCGCAGCGAGGAACCGAGGACGCCCTCTATGACCTTGTAGAGTACATAAGAGCAGGAGTGCAAAGCAAAAGCATCGTACTTCTAATCTCTCTTGACATAGAGGGGGCCTTCGATAACGCATGGTGGCCCGCACTCAAAAACCAACTCGCGAATAAAAGATGTCCGCGCAACCTCTACGAGATGGTATGCTCATACCTCAGCGACCGGAAAATCAAGGTCAACTACGCCAGAGCAGAATACGAGAAGGAAACAACAAAGGGTTGTGTTCAAGGTTCCATCGGAGGACCAACCTTTTGGAATGTCATCCTAGACTCGTTACTGCAGGAACTGGAGGCTGAAGGAGTATACTGTCAAGCATTTGCGGACGATGTTGTTCTCGTCTTCACAGGTCAGTCAACCAACAACATAAACCAACAAGCCAACAACACGCTGGAAAAAGTAACAGCCTGGGGCGTACGTAACAAGCTCAACTTCGCACCACACAAGACAAATGCCATGGTGCTCACCAAAAAGTTGAAGTACGACACACCCCAACTGTTCATGTCAGGGACAAGACTGAACCTAGTCGAGGAAGTCAAACTGTTAGGCCTAATCATCGACCGGAAACTCACTTTCAAATCACACGTATCCGCCCAGTGTAAGAAAGTAGCGGACATTTATAAACAACTAGCGTGTGCTGCAAAAGTGACGTGGGGCCTCAACAGCGAGATTACGAGAACTATATACATCGCAGTTGTGGAGCCAATCATGACGTACGCCTCCAGCGCATGGTCCAAAGCCGTAGAGTTGCAGATGAACCAAGACCAGCTCAACGCCATACAAAGAGGATTCGCCCAAAAGGTGTGCCGCTCATATCGCACAGTCTCCCTCACATCAGCCCTAGTTCTGTCGGGTTTGCTGCCACTAGATCTCAGGATCCAAGAGGCGGCAAATCTATACAGATCTAAGAAATCCCTGTCCCTTAGTTATCTCCCCCCCCAAACGGAGCTTGAACTCAGAGTGCCACACAGAGATCAACCGCACCCCTCCACACTAACATCCATCGAGTATGAGCTCCTAGAAGACACCACACAACCCATCACAGGACCCAAAATATACACGGATGGCAGTAAGATAGAAGGAAAAGTAGGAGCAGCATTAACCTGGTGGGATGAAGGAGGCGAGACCAACTTTGCTACCTTCAAACTACACCCTGCATGTACGGTCTTCCAGTCGGAACTCTACGCACTTCACAGGGCCACCCAGATGGTATGCTCGAGCAGAGACCCAGTTGTCAGCATTTTGAGTGACTCAAGATCCTCACTCGACCTGCTCCGCAACCCAAAACTGAGTCACCCCCTAGTGAGGAGCGTGAGGGAAAACATCAGCAAGATCGTCAACGAGGGAAGAGAAATTCGGATGTACTGGTTGAGGGCGCACATAGGAACGGCTGGAAACGAAAGAGCCGACGAGCTCGCGAAAACAGCCGCACTTAGTGACTCCGCCCAAGACTATGACAAGATTCCTATATCTCACGTCAGAAGAAAAATCAGAGAGGAATCGATCCGCAAGTGGCAGGATCGATACGAGACCTCCAGCACAGGCGCAGTCACTCGTAAGTTTCTTCCATCAGTGGAAACAGCGTACAAAATTACGCGGACTTCGAAACTGACGCCAACTCAAGTGCAAGTTCTGACGGGACATGGAGGGATCGCCGAGTATCTCCACAGGTTCATGCTCAAGGATAGCCCAGGATGTGAGTGCGACGACAATGTCAGCGAGTCGGTCTGGCACATCCTCCTACACTGCCCCCGTTTCATGGCAGCAAGGCAAGATCTCGAAACTCAGATCGATAGAAATTTGGACGAGTCAGATCTGCACCATATAATGGCAGATCCAAAGAGCAGACCTTATTTCCTATCCTACGCTGAGAAGATCTTCCGAGTTGCTGCAAAAAGGAACAGCACACTACCCCCCCCCCAACGTCAACAAACACAGGCCCCCGTAATCCCCATCGTCATCCCCAAACAAACCTCCCCAAACAGCTTGACTGTCCCACAGCTCCTTAAGAGCGGAGAGACAGGCAAGCCCGGCATCAGAATCCGAGGAGTAGCTCTCTTCATGGACAACAGCGAAGAGAGGCTAGGTCTGAGTTTCTGTTTCTGCCGAGTCGGGAAGACAAGTCGAGTCGCGATATCCCCCGGCTTAGCATCTCTGCTAAATGGGAGCACATCGAAAACAACAATGCGCTACAAAGTCTACAGTGCGCTACCGGTGATAGAAGTCGAAAACCACCAATGCCGGCTAGTACGATCGCAGAACAAAACGATTGTGCTGCTCGAGTTAGAGGGAAGGAGACCATTCGCACCGGTAAGTTCGATGCTCACAATGATCGGAGAGTTGGCTGACGAGGAAACCATCCCTCGCAAAATAAGTGTGGACGCGTTGGTGATCGAGTACGCGAAAGGTGAAATCGCGGATCTGTTGGGATGTATAAAAGCCTCTGAACACCATGAGGTTATCATGTACGAAAATAGGGGAGACAACCTAAGCTTCCTTAAAGTACATGACTGGAATACATCCACCAACTGCTGGGGTCACCCGGTACCAACATCGATCAGTGGATCCGAACGCGTCCAACAAAAAGCAGCCGATAAGAGGGAAATGGAGCAACAAACCAGAAAACCGCCTAAAGAGAGCTTCGCCAGAGGTAGCAGGTTGGATGCAGTTGTCAGTGCCTTCAGTGCTGCGGCACGAAGCCTGATAGGGATGCCATCAAAGGAACCACCAAAGGGAAAAGCAGCGTCCAAAAGCAAGAAGACCGCCAAGGCTCCGGCGAAACCACCACCAACGAAAGCCGAAACGGGGCAAGTCAGTCCGCCAAAACTCATCCCGGTAACGCGCCCAACAGACCACGCAATAAATGCATTCCTCGAATTCCTTGCCATAACGAAAGCGTCTAGAGACGTCAAGCTACAAACCTGCGCAAAAATCCTGCAGACGTTTAGGCAAGGAAATAAAAGCCTTTTAAAGGTGTTAATCGAGGAGGCAGAAGCCGCCATATACGACAATAACAACTCCCTGGTCATCGAAGGGAAAATGTCGGATAGTTATATGGTAGCCTACAATGCGTCAGGTGGCTTTGTGGAGCAAAATGAGGAGGAGACGGAGCGAACAGGCCACATAAAATTCAAAACTCCAGCAGAAGATCCAATTGTGGTCGTTGCCAAGTGTACCATCATAATGCCAGACGACAAGATCCTAAAAATGGGTGAAACCATTTCAGGAAGTCGAACGGTAGATTGGAGCCATTGGAAACTACCACACATTGAATGGATCAATGGAGTTCCTGGGTGCGGAAAAACAACATGGGTAGTTAGGAACTTCAATGTCAACGAGGACACCGTCATAACGTCAACAATTGAGGCGGCCAGCGATCTGAAAGAAAAGCTAGCGCAGCGCATAGGAGACCTGGCTAAGACCAAAGTGCGCACGATGGCTTCAGTTCTAGTAAATGGATTCAGAGGAAAATG